>NNCF01127806.1:1349461-1361559 GCA_002313205.1 Laupala kohalensis
TTTATTTCATTAATACATCTCAGCTTCTGCTGGTATAAATAAGGTACGGATTAAAATCAAGCACTCTTATTTACTCTTGGCTAAAGAATTTACGCACTATTCATATCGTATTCAAAATAGCTGCCTTCTGGAGAAGAATATACACTTCTCTCCATATACCGAGGTTCTTGAGACTCTCATGTTGGGCTTTAGGGATTACACCAGTTGTCGACAACACAATTGGTACAACATATACCTTACTAAGCTTCCATATCTTTTGAATTTCATCACTTAAATCAGCATATTTCCGTTTCTTCTCAGCTATGGTGTTTTGGATGTTGTGCGTATTAGGTACCGCTATGTCAATGAGATATGCAATTTTCAATTCCTTATCGCGCAGAACAATATCAGGTCTGTTATTGGGGATACATCTATCAGTTATAATTGACCTGTCATAGTATAAAGATACTTTGTTGGAGTCTAACACAGAGGTTACTTCATATTTATAATAAGGCGTTTTATCCTTCAGAAGTTTTGAATTTAACGTTATTTCTTGGTGGATAATAGCTACAATTTGATCATGACGATGTAAATACTCTGATTGACACAGGGTACTACAAGCGGACATAATATGCTGGATGGTTTCTGCTTTATCATAACATTTCCTGCATCTGTCGTCTTTCCCACTAGGGTCCTTAATAATGTGTTTCAGGTAATTCTTGGCGTTAATAACTTGATCTTGGATGGCTATAAAGAAACCTTCAGTCTCAGGAAAGAGATCCCCACATCTCAACCATGCGTTCGACGCTTCCTTGTCGACATATGTTTGGTCAAGGTCTTGAGGGTGCCTTCCACGAAGAGCCATGCTTCGCCATCCATTATGTTTTTCATTTCTGCTTTGGATATGGCTATTCACATTATTTTGAGAAGGTTCAATTGATGACAGGTTTAAAGGTGTCAGTTTATGATCTGCATGACTTACACTTCGGTGCAGAGTTGACACCAGTTTCTTAAGGTGGAAATAATCTCTTAACTTCTGGACCTGCCTGTTACGTAGATTTTTAATATCGATTAACCCTCTTCCACCTTCTGCTCTTTGTATTGATAACCTAAGTGTACTTGCCTTCGGGTGATGCTTCCTGAATTTTGTCAATTCAACTCTTGTATTTCTCATGATAATTTCCATATCAGTATCTGACCATGATATGATACCAAATGAATATGTCAAATGTGTTGATTGCTTTAAATATATGTTTACTATTTAAGTCTGTTTGACATATGTTCCCCACTCTTAATAAGAATTCTTTGGTAAGTTAATCTTTCACCTTTGTATGATTTATTTTTTCCCCTTGAAAGTATCCAAGGTATTTATAAAAGTCACCCACGTCCATTGCTTTCATAGATTCACCCTCATTAGTCTCAAATCCTATAAGTTCATATTTCCCTCTAGTAATACTGATGATATTTATGATATTATTATTATTATTATTGTGTTTGTTGTTGTAATGCATGACGGGATAATTCCGAAAATATCCTTCTCTCTGTCTCCGGACATGCCACTTCAAAGATCATTTCTGACACCACAGCTTTATAACTTAAAGTTGTAACTCCTAACTTTTGATAAAATAATTTGATTTAAAATGTACTATAGCTCTCAGCCTGGAAAAGAAGGTTCTCGGTCGCATATCGTCCGCAGACCGCCATCGCCAGTTGGATAGCACTGAGTTATATCACCTTTAGTTTCGCAAGTGTTACAATTTTGTTTTGGCCTCCGCAAATAAATCACGTTCGTGTGTCATCTCATCGAATAAAAGTTTACATTGTGATATTTGTTTTAAAATAATTTTAATATTGTAAAAGTACAAATGTTTAGTATTTTCTATTTCTCCTTTTTTTTACAGACGCTGAGCCGAGCGTTTTCATATTTCACAGTTCTTCAACAAATTAGAAATGAATAATTTTTACATACGTTTATGTTGGTCCAAGAAGATTCCGATACTTTATTCACAATATTAGGAAGAACCTGAAGTAGGATTGTCTACAAACGATAGAAACATGATGTCTACACAGGAGTTTAACTTCTGAGGATGAGTAGTTGAACACACAAAACCAGTCCCAGAATACTCGTTGAGTTTGGACCTCGAAATATATTCGAAATAAATATAAACTATCTCTCTGCAGTATAACAACAAACAGAGGGTATAAGAGAAGAAAAATAGAAATAAGACTCGTCTAGGACTGGTAAAATTAGATATCCCAAGTATGAAGATACTTTGATGAATGTTATGGAGCAGTCTCTAGAGATAAAAGGTATGCGCACTGTCCTCTACATAACACATCACACAAAATGTACTAAATATAAAATCATATCATTAAACAAAGAACATTAAATATATAATTAATTAACAGTTCAAATATATAAAATCAAAGATCCTAAACTTTCATGTCTGTTCTTCCTTACAATTCCCAACTCCACGTATTTTATTTATACTCTGCTTTATAACAATTAACGTTAATTAAAATGGCTTGAACCCGATGGTACATCACCTTACGGAGAGACATAATTTAACTCTGACATCGAGCGTAACTGTACTATGATAAAACGTTTAATAACTGAAATTTCACGTTAATGATGAAGTAATGGAAATGTTATTCGGATATAAGGTAAGATTATGATGCCGGCTGACGGTCGAGACATTACTTTATAACTATATTAAAATTCAGTTTATTTCATTTTAGAAACTTTCTCGTTCCATCACTTTCTTACGAATAAAATTTCGTTGTTACAATAAGTATATGCAAATGCGAAAGAATTATCCGGATTAGGTGATTCAAAATGTTAATTACCACTAATTAAAAATAATCACTTTTCTACACGACCATATCCACAGTGTACTTCTTAAAAACTCAACAACGATTTGAATAGCGAAATAAATAAATGAATAACTAAACTGTCAACACATATGGGGAAAAATTAAAGATGATAATATAGAAAAAATTATAGAGTTGTGCTGAGACGATTTTTCTAATATTATAAAAAATACACTTCAGTTAAAAAGAGTTGAACCCAAGTGCTCGACACCAGTGTACTTTATACAATAACATTTTCAACTATCTGTGATATCGTACTATACCTCAACGGCCCTGAGAAATGTCCTCAAAATTCACAGAAGGATTTAACAATTTCATAGTACGAGGACGTGTGTCCGACAACACGCTCAATCAGGTCGATTATTCTACAATTACATTAGATAATCAACATAAATAAATTACAACTTACGACCTTTTTATGGACATTTAAATATATTTTACACTTTTACAAGCATACAATGTATCGACTCGTAGTTTGAGTCGTTGTCAGGTGATTTGTCACAAGAATATATTGTAATAACAAATGTGACAAGAAATATAGTAACCTCTCATGGTATTAGTAATGATCACAAGATGGGTTAGAATAAACATTAATATTAGACCAAGAAGTTAATTATTACAAACATTACATATTGCAAATGTTATTTATAACAAATATTAATGGGAGTGTTAAAACATGTGTACAGAAATTGAGGGAGAATTTAGGTACACTACTGATAACAAAAAAGGGCCCATTTATTTTTCTAAGTCCCACGCTCTGAGCAGTTTTGGATTTGTTAAGTTTGAAACGCCTCTCTCTTCCTCCTTCCCCTTCGAGTGGGAAAGTTTCGTTCGACCAATTGTAGGTCTATTTGAAACGGCTCCCATATTTGGAAGACATCGTACGGAGGGTAAATGGTAACGAGATAAAATGTTTCATTACACCCCTATTAAAGAAATATTTGTAATTTTTGTATTATGCATATTTTGAACTTCTATAACAAAAATATTCTGTATATTCTTGACTTCAATAAACTTTACCACTCTCTATATTTAAACGACATCTCGAGATTCGTTATCTCTCAAGGTCTTCATAGGCAATGTAAAAGATATTAGAGTTTCTGTAAAAAACGCTTGCGTAATACTGTGATAAAATATATTTTTTAACAGAATTCGAATATAATTGCAATATATCGTATGAAATTGGTTTAATTCGAATCACAATTTACTTATAAATGTTCCTATAATTTCTTATATTTATACAGTGAAGTAAAGAAATCAAATCTCATTGCCTACAAGTGATGTGTATTGTCGAAAGTAATTTACTTAATTTGCGATTCTCTTAAGTTTTTCATATATGTGAAAAGCAATTAAATAAATATAGAAATCGTTTGTCTAAAATATGAACAAATAACACAAATGTTTACTCCTCGAGTAATAAATCACATTAAACCACTCAAGGAACTAATAAATTGTGTGTTGTAATAATATAATGATCTACAATATAACACTGGTTGTAATCGTGCAGCATATAAAATCGTGATCCGAGATTAATATTACAAGGAAAGTGTTTTAGATTACAACAAATATAACTAAAACTGAAATCTCTTTCATTAATTTATTCAAATGAAATTGTGAAATATAACCACAGATTATTGTTTTCTTTCTTTGTTCCTACTTCTTTCTTTCTCTTCCTTTAAATTTCATAGTTCAATTAAAAAACGTTAATTGCATCTATTAATCATTTTGTTTAAATATGTAATACTCTTTTAAAGATAATACTTCTTCAATATCCTTGCGTCTGAGTGTTTTGTTTTTTTCATATTATTTCGTTACTCTACTTATCTTTTTTGACAAAGAATTCTGAAAGTGTAAAATGTAGTAATTCCCTTTTTTAAACTCAAAGACATAAGTTTTGAATCAACCTATGAGATTTCAGGAAATAATCTACAGAAGCTCAACTATCGAGTAATGTCACTCATTTGCATAAAAGAGCTTGTGTCCACAGACAGTTCACTTGAACCATGTTGCTGGTTTTGACCAAATTTGCAACAACATGGTTATGTGATTTCTGATTTTCTGTTTTGATTTTCATTTTGATTTTCAAATTTACTTGATATTTTGCTACGTTTATCTTTCTTGTTACAAAATGTTATCACCTACGACGATTCATACAACGAATCGAAAGGTTGTGCACTTTTAAAAGCACAAAATATATGGTAAGGTCGAATATTCCCTTAAAATAAACCCGATACACTCTCACATCAGAAGAGTAAACCTAGAAGGCCGCCTAAACGGTCAGAAATCTGTAAACATCCATTGACCTCACTGGGACTCGAATTAACCAAACATTCAGCGATCTTCGCACAGATCCACACAGATAATGCACACCTTGATGTCAATAATTCATACCAACTTCTTTGCTTACATCAGTAAAATATTTAAACGTCTTTGTAACCCTCGATTTGCGATTCAAATTGCTGCTTCTTTTTATGCATTGTTCTTGTGAATTAAAGGAAGTTCTCGTTTTACGCACAAACATTTACTTTGAGCTTTAAAAATATAGATATAGGTCGTGTTTAGTATTTTTTGTGGGGCTTTACGGCTCGTCGACATCAAAGGTCATTGGACCCCTAAAAACTTGTACAGGTAGGGAAAATGCAGTTACGCACTAGGGAGAGCCAACATGACTCTCCCCGCGTGTGGGATTCGCCGAATGACTCCACCATACCCACTAAAAACCCTCCTGAATACATCAAAACATATCTCGAAAATTTCATCAAAACATGACAAAAAACTGATGGGGGACAAAAAATGAGGGAGGACAAAGAATGATGGGTAGGACAAAAAATAAGGGGGGGGGGCAAAAATGAGGAAAATTAAAGATACCCTAACCCTAATAGCGTCGGGATCGAAAAGAACATGAGGTGACCAAGGAAGATCAGGAAAGAGAAAGGAAGGAACCTAGCAAAAGTAAATAGAAGAAATGTCATACTCAGCTCGGGGCCTCGTGATCGCAAAACACATACTTACTAGATGTAAGTCCCCTGGGGGATCGTATTTAGTGTTGTTATATATATTTTACAAAGTATATATGGACTACTCACAATCTTAATTGTGATATATTCATAAATATAGCGATTCTTCATTGTGAGGTATTCATAAATATTGTAGATAGTCAATATAAAATTCGCAAAATATATTTAAAAGATCTAGATGATGATGGACGTAAAAAATAAAAGTAGGTTGAATTTATTAATGTTTCTTCTCGCAAGGCTGGTACAGATAAATGATGAGCTTTTTAAGGACTTACAAATGTTATAATGAATTAATAAAGACATAGTACGAGTACATGATACGAGTTCAGTAAGGAAACTCTTCGAGCAGATTGTTGGCTATGGAGGGGGAAATCCCTTCCGCCTCCCTACGATAACACAGCACACTGGGATGGTTTACGAGGTGTGGGCGCTATCCTCGCATGCACACAACCGAACCTTGCTACCGCGCAGCTCCGTCTGATTTCTTCTCATAACTCTCTAACACATACCCAATGCCTTATGCGGCGGTTGTCCGGAGGGGAAAACGATGAGAGATCTCTGTCTTAGGTGGGGGAACTCAATTCCCCTCACTGACTGCCCACGAGTTATAGCGCAGAAAAACCTTACCCTCTCCAAGTGGATGTGCGAGCGAGAGGGCGACATCTCTCAGTATCTTCTGTCTGTATTCAACTCTACATGGTTATAATCTTACTTCAAGAAAAATAGACCAAACCGTCTCTGCTGTAGGTTGTCCTTGATAACATGAAACAGAAGATATTGAGGTGTCGCCTTCTCGCTCGCACACCCGCTTGGAGGGGGTAAAGTATTATGTACGAGTTTTGATCTCTTCGCAACAGTCAGCAGTCACAGAGGGGAATCGAGTTTTCCCTTCGAAGCTGATGTGCGAGAGAGACAGACAGTTTACCCCTTCGGATAACCGGTACATTTGACTGTTGGGTCTATTTATCTCCAAGTCTATGGGTTCTAATGTAAGATACGGGTTAAAATGAACGCTCTTTCTCAAGCCCGGAAACTAATCATTCAAATGGTACTTTATTTTTGACTATTGAGTATGACAAAAAAAGGGGGGGATATTTACAAAAATTATTTTTAGAAATCAGTTACAGATTTGAACCATTGAAAGATAAAAGTGGAATAGCTTCATGTTTCTACCATAGAGGACCATGCAGTTTTGTGAAATCCTCAGCAAGTTTTTTAGATAATGACGGGAAAAATAGCATACAGAAATTTACAGGCGTCCTCTTATAAATTGTATCCTTGAATAGAAAAATAAATGCTATTGATATTAAACAGTTTTTTTTTTATTTTTAATTTTGCTTATATGAAACTTGATACACATTTTGAAGTACACAAAAATACATGCCCATTTTCAAATCATCAAGACCCCTTATAATGTGGTAATTTCATTACCGTTACGTAAATTGTTTATTTGCAATAGTCAAGATCCGAAACAGTACAAATTAAAAACTAATCTATTTTAAAGAGTGTCTTGAAACATTTTTTAAAATAAGATAAAAAAACCTATTGAGATTAAAATAAAATAATTTACACGCTTAAAAATATAGAAAGTGTACACAAAAATAAGATACTATGTAACAATTCTTATAGTTTGGGGAAGAAAATCCTAGTTTGTAACTCGAAATATCTGATCAATCCAAAAATTACTCTTTTAAAGAATTGATTTTTTAGTTGATTCTTATAAATATTAAATAAGAACATAAAAGTACAGGAAATAATCTCATGCTTGGAATTGGTTTCAGAAAAAAATAATTTGTAATAGTCGAATAAACATGTATTTTATCAATTATACCAACAATACATTACCATATAATTTGTTAAGTTTTAATTAATAACTCGCTAAAAAGATATCGAAAAGGAAATAAAAATTATCGCATTCTTTTGCAATCCGAAACAATACTAATTTTGATATAATTACAAAGGAGTATATGTAAGCATAGGTATTTTTGATCATTACGTAATAATGTAAACTGTATTACAGGTTTCTTCTCTATTAAAGTCTAGAAAACGAGCTGTAAGTTGTCTCTTACATTCCGACGCAGGTGACATTTCGAGATAGATGTCACACACAAAATATTTTTGTCACGCAAGATGTTACGGTAAAACTACCAGTAGACTACTATTGCAAAGGAGAGTTTTATACTTTTGAGATAAACAGCCTAAAAGGGAGGGTCGTCACAATGACACAATTCTAGATTGTAACTATGTGGAGCCCCTTCCTTTCAGATGTTTTATCTCAAGATTTTTATTCAATATCTTAATTAGCAAAATCAATAATGAAACCTATTCAAGAACAAAAAAAACGTTCTTATGATGACATTAAGAAACCTTTGTTAACATAATTCGTTCATTCGTTCAGGTTAGTTTTTAATTTTAATCAAATAAAATTTTATTAAACGTGATGTTAGGTGATATCTACTTCTTTGCAGTGAAGTGGTAAAAATATCATCCCGCGAAGTGGTAAATGTCCGTATCTGGAGTGTTCCTCCAAGGAGAAGTATGCCAGCTTCATTATTTCGAAAAGAATTGGTTTAAATTTATTTGAGTGGATTTCGAATCCCAAGGAGCAAATGATTCAATGTTAGTCGTAAAACGAAGTTGCTGAATAAATCTATTTCTGATAGAGCCTCTTTGCCTCCATGAGCCTAGCGCGGTAAGCCGCTATGTACCCTGGGCGTTCCGCAGGGTCCAATATAGGAGCCCCAGAGTTGGTGAATTCGGCCTTTTCTTTATAAATAAATCGACGTCCAGTGAATGGGTCCAGATGCGGCTTGGTGAAATCCAACTCCAGATTATGTATATCCTCATCATTAACTCTCGACAAGGAGAAATATTCTATGACATTGTCGTCTTCAGAGTAGTATGCTGAAGGTCCAAAGATACAGATGAGGCGGAGTGCAGCAAGGATTCGTGCGGCATCTTGCGTTTCCTGTGACGCAGATTCTGGATCAGGCTCCGGTTCAGGAGCGGGTTTCTTGCCAGGTCGCGGCGATTTGGGTTCTGGCGCTGGACCAGCAGCTGAATCAGCCAATAAGAGATTCTGCATGCTAGCTCTAGTAGCATTCACTTCCCCGGAGCACTTCTGCGAACACGAGTGAAAGAATGAATTTCTATGGAAACGTACAAGTTAAGTCAAGACCTACTGGATCATAATACTGATTATCGTTTACATAGGACCTCCCCATATCAGAAATAAATCTCAAGGAAAGCGTGCCCATAATTTGGGAATGTCTGTGGCGCCTTCGTTGGGATGTTGGTCGGAAATTGAACCACGTCGTGGGAGAGTTTGTTTCCAGCGCCACATCAAGAATAGGGATGACAGTAATGCAATCTTGTGCTAACTTCAAGGTACTGCATCCCATAATCATTCAAATTCTCACCATACCGTCAAAGACATTCCCAAAACTTGGTTGATTTCATAAGCTATATTATGGGACGCTCGTGAACATGCGATAATCTCTAGTATGGTCGAGTAGGTCGTCAGTGAAGTTATCTTTAGAGAAATCAAAACCAGATTTTGTTCACATTGTAGAGTACGTAAGTGGCGACAGAAAAACTTCCTTAATTATATAATTAAATGGAAAGTTGCTCTCGTTACCATTCTAGAGCGTTTAATATACTCAAACTATAATAAAAATTGTGTCATTAGATACCCTTCACTAAAATGTGTGCATAATTTCGTTATAACTACCTAGTACACTATTCCGCGTTTAACGTGGTATTTTTGGCCCGTAAGGAAAACATAATAAAAACGCTACGTTGTCACGAATAACATTTTTTGTCAATGCATGAGAGATACGTTAAAAGCACCACTTAGTTCGGGATTATTCATCGAGCACAGCGAGTCGATGAATTAAAATGAAATTAAAAACAATGAACAATAAAATGGAATATCATCAAAAGATAATAGAAGCTTTTTTCGGAAATTGGCGAACTAAAATAAGTGGATTTAATTTTTCAATTTTGTTTTATTGATTTAGAATAGTAAATGATAGAAAATATTTCTAGATTTTATAAAACAGTAAGTAGTAAAGAAAATGACACTCGAATCTCGAGTGTTGCGCTCTACTACAATGATAATGATCATAACAATAATAATTAACGACGCGCTGCATCGTCTACCATTTGCTTAAAACTAGAGGTCTCAAATTGAAGAACTTATTTTGGTCATAAGTCGGGGAACATTTTCAAGTTCGTATTACACTCATTTCAAGCGTTTAGAATTCCATCATTATAATATTATAATAATTCCATAAATTCGTAATTAGATATTTATTTGAGCAAACACACAAAAATAATAACTCTATTAGTTCATGGAATATTGTGAAAATACGTTAACGCAAACGAAAAAACAACATGAAATAATTTCTGTCCTCGTTCGTTACAAGATGAAATATCGAAAAACCCAAAGACCTTTTTTATATATATTTAAATATACAATATTTGCGTCCAAAAACTGAGATAATATTTTAATTAGTTCGAAGATGTAGTGAAAACAGCATAAATTCGAAGACTCGTAAATTTCACAACCATTCCCTTTTCACCCTTCTATTAAGAGTCATCTCTTGCAACGTCTGGCGCAAAATGTTTTCATTAGATTCATTGGGTGTTCATGAGCAACCTGATACAGATCATTTAAATTGGAATTCCAGTTAAACGCATGTCATCCCTTTCTTTTGAAAAATACGCAGGGAGGTAACGTGGCACGCCATAAAATAAACAAAGTCAATAAAAACCGAGGTATTGCAGTATTCTTAGTTTGTATTCGAGATTTAAAGTGGGATCAGCACTCCAAATCGGTTTCGTGATTTTTTCAACTCATCTCGGAAAAAGTAAAATATGTTTTTTCAAATATCCAGTGACCTACAGATAAAAGTAGAGAAAAAATACTAAGGAAACTATACTACAAATCAGAGTAATTTTCTATCTCTTTCCTGATTTCTAAGGTGCTTTCTGTAAATACGCGTTTCCATCATAAGACGTATTGTATTACACCATTAATTATAATTGCAAATTATCTCGTATAAATGACCGACGAGGTAGGTTTTTCAAGTTGAAATACCACAATAAGTACATTAATACTCTGTTTATTTATGACGATTTCATGCATTTTAGTGTTGTAATTCTACTACCTTAATGGTTATGAAAAAGGAATATTTCTTTCGTTTCTTTGTAATTATTGATAGTATCAATTTCTCTGTCACCACTCTCCGAAGAAAATGTCTTCTAAATAAATATGATACTCTAGTTGGATTTCGTAATATCTTTATTTATTCAGAATTAGTCTAAATTTGTTTCAAAATATAAGAAATTAAACTACCATCAATGTAAAGAAGAAATAATTTGATCCAGAATATTAGGTTTTGCTGTTCCGACAAGAAATCGTCTATGCTCACAGAGAATTTTTAAGAACAAATATATCTTTAAAAGTTTATATATACTATATTATGATAAAGTTTGTAAATATAAATTTAATGCTTAAATTTAAGATCATATATCGTATGTCTTCAGTATCATAAAAAATACTAAATACTAAATATTAAATATAAATATTATGAAACTGAAAACGTATTGTTGCATACCACAAAATGGAATTCCCAAATTAAATACAGGTAGACTTTTATTTGAATTACACATTTATCCGAAATACATCATTTTCTTTTCTTTTTCATTTTTTTTATTTTCTACCGAAATATATCAATGGAAAGAATATTTATCTGTAAAGGTACAAATATGTTGGAGCAATGATCAGCGATAAGAGCGAAGAGATGCGCGACTCAATTTATGTTGGAGGGAAGATAGGAGTCGTCATTGACACGTTTGCGCATGCGCAAATGCTCAAAGTTTCTCAGCCTGCACTCAGCTGATCCATAGGTTTAAAGATAAATTCTTTACGTCTGTGAGCTAATCGTTCAACGCGTTCACACAATTTACTTGTTGTTCACACAATTTACTTAATCCTGGCCCGGGTTTTTCTCCGTTTTTCCTTCGGGTAGAGGCAGATTTCTTATATAGGTTCTCTAGGCTTTGTCTAGGGGCGTGTTTATTGTAACAATAAATCGTGAATTTAGTGTTTTTTCAACTCTTATGATTTTTTAACACTATACTCAGAATAATCTATAGTTCGATAATAACTTGTACATGTAAATTTACAAACATATTTGCGTTAAATTACAAACATATTGACATTAT
>NNCF01127806.1:1361587-1402581 GCA_002313205.1 Laupala kohalensis
TTTTGCTGAAATTTTTGAATCCGCCTCTGCCTTAGGGCCCTTGATCGGAATTGATGGGATGGTCCCTTGCTTGCTTCCGGAGAGTAAATTAGTTTATTGTCCTCCACGTGGTCATACGCAGTCTGTACTGCTTTTTTGACAATAATATTATTATTATTATCTGGTCAGTACCACGGCGTCGCGGCTAGTGTCCAGTCAGCGCTTTCGTCCAGAAAGCGTGGGATTAATGGAATAACTGCTCCCAACGTGAAGGAAAAGAGGAGGGTGGATCGTACGTCCGGCGGTCCCTCCCTATACGGCACTGAGCAGATGACTGACTCTCGCCGGCGAAAGTACATATTCCCACGATGTCACGTGAAACCGAAATTGACCAGACGTCAATGGAAAAGAAAGAAGTGTCGAATGGGTCACGAAAATTAATAACGCATACCAAGAGACATGAAAAAGACGTTGACAGAAACTTTGGAGTAATATTTTATAGTAAAATGATCTAGCTGAAAAGAACGTATATGATCCACTCAAGTTTAGCATGAAAAACAAAGATATCTTTATATTACAGATTCTAGCAGTCATGATCGCTTTTCGGGAGAAGTTAAATTCTACTTCAGAGTTCAGGACAACTAAATAAATTTTCAAACCCTTCAATCAATGATTTTAAATTATTGAAATCATATAAATTGAAACTGAATTTAGATACATTAAAGTTTCCAATTCAAATAAATTATCAGCTCTTACGTCATTAAAAAGTATAAATTTATCGCAAAAATCAATATTTTACTAGAAGGTTATAGTCAATTAAATAACTGTTTTGTTTTACTAATAGGAAAGAGAGTTATGAAACAATACTAGTGAAGCTTAATTTTATTTCATAATCAATGAAACAGAAAATATATCTATAGCTCTTTCTTCGTAATCTAGACATTTCTATAAAATACTCAATACTGACATCGTCCATCGAATTATTATAGTCAATGTGTAATGAATCAAAACATTTGATGAGAATTGAAAAATCGTTAGGTACATGCAAAACAAGCAGCTGCTTGGGGTGGCACATGTGAGGGGGATTAACGCGAAATTGTCTCACATTTGGATTGATTATCAAATTAATGCTCATGAATGCAAACAGTAAATCTGAATTAATCTGAAATCTTATTATCTTATACAATACGTTTCGCATGAGCTTCATGAGAAATCGTGCATGACAGTAATGTGAGATAAAACGAATACAAAAAAGTGTTATAAGTGAACACGCCGAGCGATAATAGTGCAGTATTACGAATAAAAGTATGGGATGCGTACTGGAACTGGAGATTGTCTGTACCACAAGCATAAAAAACATATTTGTAGCTTTTGCGTGTTTTATTGTAAAATGTTTCGGTTGAACACCCACTTAACTTCTACATAGCTACTAATCAGTGGCGGATCTAGACCGTAATGAAGGGCGTAATAATTGGGGAGCATTTTTGTTTAAAAATTATGGTTTTACAATACAAATTTTATAAATATTACCTTTAAATACAATTCATCAAATAAATAATTAACATTGTCGTGTTGTTATTAACAATAACAATTTTTATTGAAGTTATTAATATGGTATTAATTTTACTAATATGGGATTATTAATTTTATTAATCTCGTATTATTCATTTTATAGTATGGAATTATTAATAACAATAACAATTATATCACTAAGAAAAATAGCGATTATAACTAATAACAAGTATTAATGTTAATACTTTTACCAAGTATGCCATTTATCAACTATATCAGGTCCAATGGGGATGAACTATAGCCCCTTTAGCCCCCCCCCCCCCAGGATCTGCCACTGCTACTAATCAAGTACTATGGCGGGGAGTACACAATATACGGTCAATGGATATTTCTGTATACGCAGGCTATATTCGGATGAATCTCACGTGGTTTGCTGATTATATGCTACGTCGCCGCACAGCCGAATGTTTCCGATCTTTCACGAAAGTATCATTTGCGATAATACCCCAGTATTTTTCGAGTTAAATTTATACTTTCACGTTAAAAAAACTTGAAATACCGAAACAAATACGTCAAATAGACGAAAAATAGTTTACCTCGAACTATCATGCCTGTCGTCAAGGTTCAAAGTTTTTATGTTTACGCTTCAAGCATCCAGATGGCGCCATTAAATTCTACGAACGAAGAAGTTTTCCACGGTTTTAATACGAACATAATACAATTAACATGTTATTATATCTAATTTGTTGCTACGAATATGTAACTCAAGAACATCGCTTTTGAGATTGCGTCATCAAGTGACTTCTCCTTGTGAGTAATTTTCGCTCCTCAAATTTCTTCCCGGATGATGACACAGCTAGATAATTCATTCGTTAGAGCTAGTGTATATTTCCGTAAAATCCTTATCTCAATCTTTCTGAACAGAGAGCTGAATAACTAACCACTAAGTAGCTAATATTAACTAATGGTCAATAACTAACTAATTACAAAAATGCATGTTATAACAAAAGGTACTTCAGATATACCGCATCAAGTAAATTATTATACCTCGGACTCATTTCAAGAATGCGGAAAGTCACCAGTAATCTACTAGACATTTTTTATATTGCTATGGCCCATTTTTTACTTAGGATATAAATTTGCACGATCATTTACTAGGTTCCAGGAAGCACTAAAAATTTGCAAATACGTTACGTTTCACCTTCTTTTAGATCTGTTACTGTTTAACAACTGAACGATATTTTCCACAAAGAACGAAATGTCACTCACCAATGAATCAAGAGATGTATTCTCCCCCGGGTCACCGGCAGATTCCGACATCTGCAACATTTGATGAACACAAATCATGGTGACGATACCACAATACACATCTCCTAATACTAATATTAACATATCAAATTATGCAAACACTTGTTCAATATTAATCGTACACATTATATACTGAGCACTAATTATTTGAAATTTCTTGAAACACTGCTATGAAACACAGTTACTCACATTTCAAAACATTACAATCAACACCACCGAAGTTTCGTTGGTACTTTTTGAGAAGTTAAATTGTACCTTGATGTCAATATGAAACTAAATTCACACATTTCAGAATCGATCTGTAAGAATATTTTACATACTTCAACACTTGCACACGCCTGAGTGGTCACGAATATATCACAACACAACAATATTCCCACGCCCGTTCAATTTTTGTTAGTTAATCTTACCAAACAGGTCTCCGCCGTGTTATTCCCCATCTTTTTCTCCTTGTTCTTCCTTCCCGGTGCTTGGTTCGAACTCTTCTTACTCAACTGAGACCCCATGATCGTCCCTCGCGTCGACGCTTCCTCGCCAGTGAAATTGCTTCAAGATACAAACGCACTGCGTCGCTGTCACGCCTTCCACTGCTCAGGAAGCATGGGTGGGGGGTTCTGGCACACAATTGGTCGCGTCCTCCCTCGTAGTTTATTCCTAGATTTTTTCCCCATATCTTTACTCTCTTACAAGCCACATTTTCCTCTTTATTCAATTTCTCTCCACACACTTCACTATTCAACATTATTCTCCCACTTTTCATCATTATTACTCAACTTAATGACTGCATTAAATTATTGAATTCGTATACATGTATCAGATGTCACCCAATGACGCGGAAATTGAAATTCTTGCCTCTAAATACGAAGGAAATATTTGTGCACCACGAGAAACGAAAGTACTGAACAGACACCGATTATAATGCTACGTGCTTACTGTATCTCTCGATTTATACGTTACAAAATTAAAAGTCAGGAAATTATTGAAGTAGAAAGGGGAAATAGTAATCAGTCAAGTAAATACAAGGCTGGAGAAGAATCATCAAGAGAAGTATCAAGAAAATAATATAACATTGATTAATGGGTGGCAAATTAGGTGGGATAAAGCAGTTGTTGGCATACACATATGTATAAATTCATAAGATAGGTGGAATACAAAAGGGGAAGTAGAAAACGGGTAAAGTCAATGCGACTTAGAAGGAAAAAGGATGTGGCGTGAATGCACGGACGAGACAACGAGACAGGGATTTCAGCTTATATTATGAGAAAGTCAAGTTTATAGGGATATTAATAAGACAAGGAGAATAATCACAGGAGAGATTGCATATATTTCTCCCGTGTACCCACACATGAAGATATGTGATAACTTTCGGTCTGGTGAATATGGCGACGAAGCGGAATCGAGCCCGGGACTCCTGCTTTGATCACAAGGATATTACCACTACACCACCCGTTCTCCTTCCACAACTGTGCACCATTTCTGGGGATAAGGTCTGGGTGGAAATGGCGTTAAGTTGTGGAAGGCGAACGGGTGGTGTAGTGGTAACATCCTTGTGATCAAAACAGGAGTCCCGGGTTCGACTCCCGGCTCGTCGCCATATTCACCGGATCGAAAGTTTATCATCCCATAAATGAGCAAAGAAACAAAGAAAATTCGAAAGTTTTCGTGAATATGTCATGGGAGACATCTAAAAAAAACAGGTTGTGAGAGTAATGATAGAAGACTGCGCCCACCTCCGCTGGTAGCGAAAGTCTCCTGAAATGGAGGGCGTAATCGAACAGAGTTAAATATTAAAAAGAAATAGTTTCAATGTAACGAGAATGTTGAATATATGGAACAATAAAAAGAAAAAATGCTTCAGGATAATGGCCTCATGTTAAACCGTGTGTTTAGTTTACGTTTCAGTTGATGTTATATCCGTGCTCCGATGAAGGTAGTATAAAATATTTCGAATTGTTTGCGGAAGAAATTGTTATTTGGAAAAATCAATTCAATAACATGAGCGTTTAATAATAGCTAGATCTACAAGAAAAAATATATAATATTACCTACATTTATCAGGTACTTATAATCATAATTTTCTGAAGAAATCTCCTAGGTTCTAATGCAATGAGTAAGACTAAAACGTATAATTTGTTTTTGAGGTTCTGATTATACATATTAAATTACAAGAAGGCAATCATTAACTTCAATAAAACTTCTATATCTACAATGTTATTGAACCAGTTTTCACGAAGTTTTGTTTTAAAAATGTTGTCGTACCGTTGAAAGATGAAGTCTCCATACATCACATTCTACTACAATTAACGTAATGTTTTGTGTATGTGTTCCACCATAACTCTAGGAGTGTCTGGAGCAATTTCAACCAAACTTAATACATAGATGACTACCGGACAACTAGCACTGTGGTGGTAAGACATCCCTGGCACCCCTAGGCAAGGGGTGAGAAAGGGGATGACATGTGAAAATAATGGAAAAATCCGATATAATTGAAACCATAGTTTTCGGTAACGTTTTGTAGGAAGAGGACGCCTTCGCCGCTTCTCAAGTTCACAATTAGTTCATATTAGAGATAAATCCCTAGCACCCTTGGGGAATTGGTGGGAATGAGAGGCAGGTAAAAATAATGAAAAAACGAAAGATATTTGTGTTACATAAATCCTTTTTGAGAACGCTGAAGTGAAGTGACACCCTCATTGCCACATTAGTACACGATCACCCGCTACAAGAAATTACCACCCTATGTGTTGGGGGTAAGAAGAAGTAAAATGTAAAAGTAATCGAAAGTTACCTGGTGCATGACACCCCTACAGGTGCGGGTTGGGGAGAGCATGACACGAAAAATTATCAAAAATTTCCGATAAGAAAGGATTTTACGAAAGTTCATCCATAATGGAATGAATTGGAAATTGGTGTTTTCTAAAAACTTCTCAGTTACATCAGTGAAAATAAAGGGCTAAAAATACACACCAATACTCTCAAACTTCCATTCTTAAATGATAATTTTCTCTAAGGATATCAATGGGAATGTGAGAAAGAATTGAGTAACAAAATTAACGTAAGCAATGCTGCGGGGACTCAGCTAGTAGTGTATATAATTACAATACCACGAACACTAATCAGATATTATTACAGGTTTTTTAATGTCAAAATTGGATATCACAGTCATACGAAGTTATTAGGAACATTTTAGCGTGAAAAATAATCATACTACTACTAACAGCATATCACGTTGGATATATTTTGTAGGATGTTTCCTTACTTCATTATTTGATAATAACCCATTTTTGTATTATTAATAATTTTTGTATGTAAACAGGGAAAACAGATTTGATAAACGCATTATTTTAATACTGTGATATTTTGCAATGTTCACAAAGGATATAAATTTTTTTTTAAAATTACCGTGGATCATTTCGTGTATTTTAACAGCGGAATAGTATCAAATAAAAAGTATTCAAGTCAGCGACTTATTTTCATTCAATTTCTCATAAAATAAGCAATAGATAACAAAATTCTTAAAAAGATACAAAAGTTATTCCAAAGATATTGATTAATCTCATGGTTTCAAAAAAGGATTTTCTGGCGTCCTTTCATTCGCTAATCTCTGGAAATGAGTGTGAGGAAACTTTCGAAGGGAGTAGAGCATTAAGTAGAATTTTTCGGAAGGTGCTTCGTTCAAACATTGCTGGTAGCGAGACATGTTCCGCGAACGGAAGGCCCGAAGTTTCCCCGACCCCTCATCGCTTCACGGCACCCAGGAGTCCTAGGATGAAAATCCCAAACTCTCACGCGGTGCTTACGCGTAGTGCTTCGTCGAAGTTTTCTTTCAAGACACAGGAATGATAAATACTACTTTCAAAAACAATACTTTTATTACTTCTTGTAACAACAAACATGTTAAATCATTCATCAAGAGTTGATTAATGAAGAGGGAGAAGTCTTAACCCCTTAGAAAGATCCATAACCTATGGATATTGAAAACCGTTGATCAAATTGTTTTAATAGTTAAATTAGGCTGGATTATTATGGCAATAATATTAATAGAGGACACATTCCAACAACAATAATATATGAGAATGTATCCATGTTTGTGATGCTAAATTAATCACTTATAAATATTTTGGTAAAAAAAATTCAATGATCTCAAAGAATGCCCGTCAACTAGTAGAGGACAAGGTCAGTTTGCTAAATGATGTTCAATTATAATATTTTTCAAATAGTTAAATTATTCGCGGGATGGATCCGCTAATTACTTTTTTTAAATTCTGAACGACATGTAATTCTTGATTCGACTTTTACATTACATAATATCGCATATAACATCTACTTTAAATTTGGAATATTTTTAAAACTTATAAGTTTCTATAGAAAATCAAGGAGCTCATTATTACTACACACTTTCGATGTTTTGCGAGTACTTCAATTTTACTTATCCAAAGCAAACACTATTTACAGAAAAACATTGTGAGATGTAAGTAAAATATGTGTAATATATGATACAAGTAGTGAGTTATATTATAAAATGTGGGCGTACCAGAGATGGCCACAGTTAAGGATTACAATATTTTATACGTCATATGCGTTTTGTAATTTATCGACATGATTGCAGGTACTATAACCTAATGTATTATCTGCATTTAAGACTATAGCATACTCACTTTGATCATTAATCAAGCAATTAACTTGCTAATTTTACTGCTATTAACGTCCATTGTGTAATCTAATTAAATAAAAGGTCCATAAATGGTCGTAAGTTTTTAATTATTTATTCAATTGACTTACTTACACTTTGCAGCAGTACTTGTTAAATAGTCTCATTTCTATTACACCGCTTACACAGATGACGGCAGTGGCGGATCTATGGAGGGGGGCGGGCTATAGCTTTGGATCTGAACTCTCAACAGATGAAAATGAAATTGTTGAAAGGCATACTTTGTATAAGTGTTACCAGATTTATCGCACATTAAATTTACATTTTATAGGCAAACTTAGTACAAATTTGTAATATAATTTCTGCGCATTACGTGCACTGGTTGTAGGAATTCACAACATTAGGCGTGTTCCAAGGAGACTAAACTTTGCTATACGCGTATAACGCTGGCACTTCACTTAGCTTTGCGTATTCGTGTATTTGCCAAATACGGTCAACAGGAGATGACCTATTTGTCTGTATTCGATGTATTTGCTCTACTGTGGCAAATATGCGTACAACCGTATCCGTCGTCTAGTCGGTTTTTAGTCGCACATCGAAGGACTCAAATAAGGTAAATATTTGCGTGAACCGTCCACACTTGGTTTGACATGTTTCTCTCAGTAGAGAGCGCGTGAGAGAGATTTGTTGAAATTCTGGTTCCTTAACCTATATTTGACTCTTCTTATTCTACAATTTCTTTAATATGGACTTGAACATTTAAATGGGGTTGATAAACGAAATGTATTTCTTGAATTATATCAAATACATCTCTTACATCTTTGGTACAAGATCACATATTAGGCATTCTTGAGTTATTTGCATGTTCGGACCATGTGAGAATGGCATGCTTGTGATCTTTGTGAATACGTCAAATATTTTTCCAAACACAGCGAATACGCTCCACAAACACCGCAACGCCATGTGAAGTACCAGCATAAGCGATACCATTGCCAACAGCACAGAGGAGGCAGTAAGTGTTACAAGCGAAACTTACATAAAGAGCGCATGACCGCTGCTCAGGTCGCAAGAAAAATGATTAAAAAGAAACGAGGACGTCCCAAAGGGTCAAATATCTCTAAACCTCCTAAGAATAAACAACCTAAACATCCACAGAGTGTAGGTAATTCGTCTAGGAATAAAGAGATAGTGCTACGGAGAAGTAAGAGAAATAAAACGCTTGAGTAAGCCTGTCAATAGTATTCCATTGCCTGTGGTTACGAAGGTATACAATATAAACCCCTCAAAAATACGTCTCATCAGCCATTCATCTATTTCTCAAGGGACTCGCAACACGCACAACAAGATCAATGCTCCTGATCATCCTTTGTCCGCAAGTGGCTAGTGGACTTCTTAAACTATACATGTTACTATTGTGTTTTATTCAAGTTTCAGTAACACAAACAAGAAGATTCTCTAACCAGTCTATAAAGTCGTCAGATTCACAACTTTGAGGTGGATACAACTTCGAAACGACTGTAAGGGGAATCATCACGACTACCGGAATATGGAAGTCAACGTTCAGAATTGGGTGAACAATCGGGACATGGATTAACTACTACCTACGGAAGAAGGAGATATATGTTCAATTCTCAAAAGTTCTACCACGTCATTTCGTTATTATGTACGCCAATAGTATAGGCTTCAATTTTCATATTGTAAAAGTAATTCAGCTTAAGTCTTGATTCAATTCAATGTATCACACATACATATCAATCTTTGTAACTTGTTCCAGTAATTCTGCATTTGTAGTTCAATTCTAACCTGTGTATAAATATGAATGATTTGTAAAGAGGATCCATATATCAATTTTGCAAATCTTTAAGTAATTCTGTACATGTAGCTATTAAGTTTTGTTATTTGTAGTAATTGGTTTTTCCTGTTCATTAAATGTTTATTTGCAAATGAATATATGTGTCGTTGATAACTGCTCTTAATCTGACGACTGACTCAGCCTCTCTTATGTTTGAGCTTAACCGGTCATAACGAACATGGCATCCCTTATGGGGATCGACGCTATATGTTCATTTTGTGTAATCATTATAAGTGTCTAACATATTTTGGCTTAAACTGTTTCAGCAAAAGATCAAAGTAAACCTACATCCAACTCTGTGACATCGCTTCAATCGGTGACGAATATTCGAATCTCTTTATGTATTACTTAGAACTTTTTCTTCACTAACCGCTAAAAAAACTGTCATCATGGCTGAAGAAACGACCAGGGCAGAGCTAAGCAGGTTAGGAAAGCATGTTTCTAGGTTAAAGGCTACGCTAACTACGTCCAAATCTCCTTTAAATGGTTTTAATATGCAAACAGATTCTCCTAGCTCACTAGAGCTATTAATTGAGCAATTGAAGGAAACGTTAGCCAAATTCAATGATCTTCAAGATCAAATCGAGGATGTAAGTGGGTCATCAGACACGACAACCAATCAATTTGAGCAGAGATTGTTAACGGTATTAGGCAAAGCATAAGATACGTTGGATAAGATCAGGATTCCCAAACTCAATACCTCGTTTAACTTCGATGGCAGTAACGCAGACACTCATCACGAATACGACGCATAGATTTACCCAAATTCACAGGGCATGTCTTAGTTTGGATCTTGTTTAGGAAACTATTCGAGCCAATTATGAGTGAACACGTCGGGTTATCGAAAGTGCATAAACTCCAATATCTCAAGATGTGCGTTAAAGACTCAACTTATAGTTAATCTGCAAGATATATTTGCTGCACGATACATTTCAGTTTAAAAATGTATTCACTAATGACAAAATAAAAATTTCCCCAGGGAAATAGGAATTTTTTATTTGCCATTTGAAATCATTGATAATTTGCACCGAGTAAAATGGGTTTATAGTAATAATAATAATAATAATGATGATGGTTTATCTGCAAATGGGAAGATCCGGTGGAAGAATATAAGGAAATACAATAAAATATGCAAAAATACATATCTCAGAGACTTGAAATTAAGATTGGTCATATAAATGATTCAACTAATATTAAAGTGTTATATATAAAAACCCGTGATCCTGAAACATTAGAAAAAATGATTATTACTTATTTAACTTATAGGTAATTTGAGTTCACAGATAAGTATTGTTAACTGTATTTTTTTTTCAATTCCTCCAAATTTTTTCTTACAAACGTCATTGGCCCAAATTTCTATCCCCCTTTACAACAGGAAACTTTCGCAAAAGAATGAAACCTTTTATCTATTCTGCGTCGTTACATGACACCCGGTGGAATTATAATTGGTCAACCCTCCTTCTCTACTTGGAATATAAAAAATTGAGGGCTAGGTGATGAGTTTCTTCTGAACTTCTATTGCAAATATCAAGTAGTAGCTAAATAATCTTTTTTACCGTTCCGAGGCTAATCATAAGTGGAAAGTATTTTGTATTGCATATTAATTAATTTGAATTCTATCATCTCAAAATTCATTGTAATTGTTTTAATAGAAATTCAAACTTTCTTCAATTCATATAATAACTACAGTTATTTATCAACAATTATTTATTGACAAATAACTCTTAACATCTTGTGTCCCATCCTGTGAACCGAAAACATGACAAATGATAAATTATTGAAAGACAAGAATTTTCAAATTATTCACATTTTTTAAATTATAATTCTATGATACAATTTTTTAAAATTAATATGTCTTTAGTACTCTATTTCATAGCAGCAATGGCGCATTTTCCCTTGGTATGGTTATCCGGATCTCTTGCCACGATCCTCTTGGTTTATGCACATCATTCCACTAGCAAGCCTGGCGGAAATGTGTTAATAATAATGTGTTAGATCATAACGTACATTAGCGCTATCTATGAGAGTAACGAAGAACGAGCATTAGGTGATTTAGTGTCAACTTCCAACCTTCAGCGCTACCTATCAGAGAATATAAACACCGTCTGCAGATCAATAGTTTTTGTACAAGTGACATTAAAATACCCCTCGTAATATATTTTTTTCGAAATGGGTGTGTTTAGGGGACCTGATAAAGAAGGGTCCACTCTTGCTTGCCGGCGTTTAACTCTCGGAACCCGGGAAGGAACACCGCCAGCTAATGACTGTAGACCAGCCAATTCAGGCAAAATATGGGCGATCGAGGGGGAAAAATGGCGGAGTCTTGAAACTTGGCATGGTTGTTCGTTGATACCTACTGTTTAATATACTAAAAGTCTTGGAGGATGGGGGATGAGGGAAAAGAAGTTGAAGGTACGTATTTTACTATTTTTCAAATATTACGAAAATTATTGTTGCTAGCAATATGAATTTCTTGTACAAAATTAAAGTAGATACAATTTCTTATTAAAACATCGTATTTATTTTCTTTTTGACAGCAATACTTTTAGAGTTAAAGGCTTTGGGATTTAGTGTAGATTTTCCCTAAGACTGTTTTGAGTAATATAATACCAGAGGAAAGATTTATTTTGTCTCGCTGAACAATATCTAAGAATAAATCAGCTCCCCGTAGGACATTGACCTTTTTGGGAATATTGAAGTAATTATCAGCCACGTCACATTCGATGGTACTGTTAAATTACTTTGTGCTATATCGCATTTCAGGAAAAATGAGAAAAATAGTAGCAACAACATAAAAGATAAACATTTCTTCCATAAAAAGGATTGTGGCTTCTGTGACACCATGACATGTAGAGGGGAGTGAGTTAATACCACCGATATTTTATTATGTTTTCTTAACACGTAGTTGAAGGATACAACATTGCTCAAATGAAATTAAATTTATTTGAGATCCACTGTCTATTAAGGCAGTAGCAAAATGATGATTGTTACTTGAGGGATTTTGAATTACAACTGATGCTGAAGGCAAAATGATTGTTTTTGTGGATTTGTTATTAATTTGAGGAAATGGCACTAGCAAACCATTTGTAGCAGAAAGAGGTGCATCAGATGAATTTTGAGATAAATCACACCTACCTTTTAGTGAAGAATCAGAGTTATCATCATGTAAGGTAGAATGATGAGTTACAGTGAATACACTTCTTTTTAGAACATCTGTGGTTTGGTGAGTTGGCGGCCAGACAGT
Source organism: Laupala kohalensis (assembly GCA_002313205.1). Classification (NCBI taxonomy): domain Eukaryota; kingdom Metazoa; phylum Arthropoda; class Insecta; order Orthoptera; family Trigonidiidae; genus Laupala; species Laupala kohalensis. The sequence goes on from NNCF01127806.1 coordinate 1,374,134, forward strand.
TCAAACACAAGTTGAGGATATTCATTAATTCAATCCTTTGAGATGGTACTTTCTGCAGGTAACTGGAACAGTGATACATGTGTGATTCTTTGCATAAAATACGAGACATGTGGTTAGGTTTACCATAAAAAGGTTTATTATAATCAGGTTGACCCTGTGTTGAGTTTGACATTTGAAAATTGAGGTTATGTTTGTTAGAAAAAGGTTCAAATGATCTAGGTTTAGGTTGACTTGACTTCCCGCGAGGACTACTTTATCTAGAAGGAAAGTTTGATTTCTATGAAACGTTTGTTGAGGCATGAAAAACATAAGAATGCTAAACTTTAGATTTATTAAATCTCTGAGATTTTATAGCTTTATCAGACTTGGGAGAATTGCCTTCTAATTAATACGCTGTTGCTTGATTTGTTAGATAATTAAAATATTCTTCAGCAGAAACTATGTCACTAGATTTTTGACTTAATTCCCACTGAACCCTTAACTCTGGAGTTAATCTATCTGAGATTAGATATTCCATGAAGCAATCTCCTATATCTACATTTAGATTCAAAGAAAATATACAATTGAAGTTGCTTTGAACTGCTGCTATTAAATGCCTCAACGAAGGACCATTTCTGTCCAAGTCAGTTGGCAATGAAAATAGTTTATCTAAATGATTTTTTAGAATTATTTTCCTATTATCATACCTTTTTACAAATGACCTTCCAAGCTTGTTGAAAGTTTTCACCACTGACAGGATAATGCTTAATTAATTCTAATGACTATTTTAACACAAATGAGTTTAGATAATAAAACCTCAGTAAATCCCTGAGCGTCATAATCAATTACCAGTTTCTCAAAAAACCCTTTAAAATTCAACCATAAAGAGATCTGTCCATCAAACATTGGTATCTTAATTTTTGGCAAAGATATTACATTGGTACCAGGTGGAAGGGTTGGAAGGAGGAAAATCTTTAACGGACACAGGCAATTCTGTATTCATGGAAAATTTATTGAAGTATTTTCCCCTTCAAAAGGAAAAATTTCTCTTCAGATTGCTATTTAGCAGATCGATCTACATTTTCCTGACATAATGCATCAATTTTGGCTATTAAATCATAGAATGTATCTTTTAATTCATCGAGTCATGACAAATAAGTTTCTAAAATTTGAACAGTACGTACTGTTGGGTCTGCTACTTCATTGACAAATGTCTTTATTCTGCCTAAACCTCTTAAGATACGAGATATTAAACTAATTAAAGGCATATTGTGAAAAAATCTTAAATCTCTTTAGGATTAAATTAAATTGTGAAGTTGAATTTAACTCACTTATTGAATGTCAAACTTGACACATAGAATGAAAGTAACAAAAAAATACTTAGCAAACTATCATGAATGAATGCCAAGTTTCTATATAAAAAATTGGTAATAAAAAATACATGGGAATGTGACCTTATCCGGTCCGGAGGACCAATTTGTGCAGACAATTCTGGTGAAAATACCTGCACATGGATGATGAGGTTCGAAGGATCAAAATGTGAGACAAATTAGAGAATAAGGAAGGTAGATGAGGTGTGGAATAACACTGGTGGCCAACAAACAATTTAATAACATGAAATATGAAAGTTGAAAAAATAATGATTATACAAAAGCTGAAATTCCGGTGATACACTGTGATGAGATGATCCGTTCCTTAAAATTCAGCTTGGATGGCGTGGGGTCGATGTCGAGTTGAATGGCTTTGAGTTGATGTCCAGTTGAGGTTGAATTGAAGACCGCTCATCAAGTGACGCTGCTCTCACGAGATGATCTTCAAGTTGAGAATAATTCCTCCCGCTGTCTCCTGGTACAAGACTGATGGGGAAGTGGTCGGCTCGCTTGCCGAATGATGAGAGTACTAAATCAGAAGTGATGTTGACTCCTCGGACGACGTTTGGAGAGAGAATGAGCGCTCAGAAGTCAGGTCCGTCTTTTTAGTAGACACGCGCTGCTTGTGGTTCGACCGTTCGATCGATTGTTTATCCCGATCGATGGCGTGAATATTACGTAATGTTACGTAAATTCTTGTACATTGTTCCGGCGAGGAAATGCAGCCCCTTGGATTCCAGTATAATTAATGAGTTTAAAATCAATAAAGCCAGGCATACTATGTCCAATCATTTCATCAAACTCGAAGGTGTAAATTTTGAATGGACCTATGAGGTTTGAAGAAATTGTTCACAGATGCTCCACAATTAAGATATGTCACTCATTGTGCACATAGAGTATAGAATCCATAGATGATTCACTTGTCTAATGACATAACATTTTAAAATGTCTGAACACCAGATCTTGCAACCTACGGTTCTGCCAAGCAGCACACTTTTCGAGTGTACTTGCAGGTACAAAGCTGATTGCGCAACCAGCTTCCACCAGAAGCGTGGGGATGGATACGAGCGATGAGACAATGGAACTTCTGATGATGAAATATTCATAATTTTATTGCGTTATTTTATAGGATGTGAAAGAATGAAACATCGGAAAAAACTACATCACAACCGGGTGGCAAGCTGCTACAAAAATATTTTCCAAGAAACACTCCACCTACGCAGTACGAAGAGGCATGATTTAACATTACCCCTTTAAGAATGTCTTTGAGATGAAAACGAGTCGACAACCGTGACGTCAGCAAAATGTGGAGATAACGACGGTGTGGTTCTGAAAGGTCAAGGTTTGGTCAGCTGGACAGCGACCGCACCCGCGTACCAAGCGGGTCGCTTGTCCAACGGTCATTGTTGTCTGGTTGACCATCGCGTCTGGTGACACCAACACGCACGGGGACGAAAAAATAAGCAACCATGGACAGTAAGATCATCTTGTTGAACAGTAACAATAATTAGAAGACACATGTAACTAAACAATTTAAGCTCTGTAACAAATATATAAAAACTTATTTGCCCTAACTGACTGATCTATCAACAACATCTAAATCTAGGTCGCAAAATTCTGACCAAGTATCATCAGAACGTCCTAGAACCCAGAAATGTCGTTCCATTTCATTTCTACTCACATTATTTATATTTAACCGGATTAATCCTCTACATCAACCGTACGATGACTTATTGTTATACAATTGAACTTCATGTATAAAAATATCGAAACAAAACGTGTAAGAACAAGGAGAATTAAATAAAATACATTACACCAACGTTTACTTTGCCAAAAAGTGTTGGAACATTTTACCATCTTCATATTCACTTACTGGAGAAGGTTAGATTGCTTTGAGATTGTTCAATGAAACTTTTCATGAACAATCTCAACTTGACATTTAGCGTTATCAATTCTTATTAATGCCTCCTAATTCATCCTCTGCAACTTTCTGGCACTACTTACGTGTTTCTTTACACCATTACCCTGTAGGTACACGAGTAAGACGTCTCTTGATGTTTTGCTGTAAGTTACTTACTCTACTTTCCAAGATTTGTTTCTTCGGAGATATTTATAAGTATACATTCTTTATAAGGAAGTCCCACCTACCTACCGAAAAATCCAAGAAAAAATGAATGGACTACAATTGAAACGTACAAAATATTATTAAACGCAAATTACTAATTATTAAGAAACACGAAACCATTGTACAACCAAGCTGTGTGAAACTAATAGAAAATTACCCCGACCCCAGAAAACGTGGGGCAATTGTAAAAATGGAACTCTGGGACCTACAAAATTCCTAGAACACAATACCAATGATTTTCTGTTACCTCAAGATATTACTAATAGTAATAAATAGTAAAATCAAAATACAATAGTTTGCCAACTGTTGAGCACTACAATCACTCCAAATTCCAATATTCTGGATAACTCAATTTTTATAAGGTTGTATTCCTTCAACTCTTGGATCCAAGAGCACGTTTTATATATCCACAGTGTCACCCACATTTTTGATCATCTTTTAGTTTCTCTGACTCACACAACGGCGCTCAGGCCACTTGTTTACAGTTACTCCCAATTTACAATTACTCCCAGTTTACAATTACACCGCCTGACCCTTGTAGCTATTTTATTATATTGGATTTTATAGTTTAAAAATCTGAAAAGTATGTGGCATACCCGAATTCTGACCATATCGTCATTTTAAAGTCATGTTAAATCGTCATGTTAAAGAAATATTTTTCGGGTTTCGAGTCATTCTTCTTATCTCCTATCTTACAATAAAGTATACTTTTCTTCCATTTTGTCAGTTGAATGACATCCTATTCCAATAATAATTTGTAAATTATTATTAGCTGTATTATCTGTGGATATTTTTTGTTTGTACATCTTCCTCGGTCGTAACGAATTTAAATTCAGCTTTCTACAAACAAACAAAATTAATTTCAACTTACATAATTGTATTTTCACTTTTGATAAAATAAATGGTTTGCGTTAGTATTTATAATTATCCCAAACATATCCGAAAATTTTCGTACGTTGCTCCCCAACAACATCACAAACTGAGGCATATAAATTGAAAACGTTCTTAAAGTCAAAAACATGTTTTTACATGAGAAAAAATCTCCGTAAGGTCCAATTTCACCAAATGTAGAATAATGGCGATTTCTTTAAACGTGATTAGGATATCCTTAATCGCGATTACATTTTATGCGTTTCACCAAGCAAAACAAATCGTCGATTATGTCTTTCAATGTTTCTGAAGAATTCTGTAGGTTGGTAGTAGTTTTGCTGTGCATTATGGGTACCTTAAAGACAAATGACGGGTGAAAAACGAATCTTGTTGCTCACCAGCGCCATCAACCGTCACCTAACGCAGCAGCCTCCTTCGTACCACTGAACGTAACTTAAAAATCGAGCCACAAGCAAACAAACAAAATGGATGCCATATGTCTTGCAGTACTAAAGAAAACCGCGATAATTTGCGCTGGTAATCGAAGGGCCCCCTAGCGTTTAAGTGTAAATCGCGATTTTCTCGTAAATCGAAGTTGGTGGAACGCATATTTTGGTAATCACGATTTACTGTACAGAAAATCTCGCTTCAGGAATAAACAAACTTGGTGAAATTGGGCCTTAATGCCATAATTGATAATGAATAATTATGGAAAAATCTTCATAGATTACTTGTTTGATGTTGCAAATAATGATACTTCGAGAAAAATATTTTTTATTCAAATTTAAAGCGTTGCGTTGAATCCATTATAAGTGCCAAATAATTAATATATAGGGAATGTTCGAAATGCCACTTGAAACTATTGAAAAAATAATAAATGAATGTATTATCTCACCAATTTCCCCGACTGTTATTGCTTAACACATGCTAGTCTCGCGACGATGTATACGCCCACACTACCTTCTGATCGCAATAGCAATGAAACTACCAAGGCACTTAGAGGACATTGGCGATGTCAAGAATATATTTTTCGCGATTATGTTTTTTGCTCATTATAACATTTTCTAATGCCTCAATTATGAACAATGTGCCTCAATTATGTATCCTTGAACCAACGACGATTATATTTACAAACAAACAGCTGAATTCCAGTTTCTGGAGATGACTTTTAAACCTTGACCTTCCTTACGATTTCGCGGAGAAACACGGATCGTAAACAAATATTCCATTTCGGCGCCACAAGGTGTGCTACAGAACCTTGGGACTTCATCACGAAAAAATAAAAAAGACGTTCCGTTCCCAGGAAGGAAATTGTATATCACTACGGGGAAATTGCGGTATAACCCCGATGTAAAAATTAAAAAGGTAATTAATTTAACGAGATATTTTATATTTAAACATTCCAATTTTACAATAAATATCAAATTTATTCATTTTACAACCGGAACCCAAAATCTTACTCCCTTCTCTAACTGATTTTGCATATTGAATCTATGGGTGCCATGCAATGACATACAACACTTATGTTCGCTCCCTGAATGGAAAGCACCCAGTATTGAAACGATCATTGGTTGTAATGAGATGGCGGTCGGTGTCTGTCAACTGTCATTCAAGTTTCGTGACCAGGTTGAGATCGTCATGTGTGCCCGAATGGATGGCACCCAGACACCAATTATCATAACGTTGCAGCCAGCGTTGGGTGAATGTATAGAATCCTCTATTTGTAAATTTACAAAAACCCTTATGGCAACGGAACCTTCGGCAGAAGCTATTGGTCATGAAACAAATGTGCTTCGAGAATGTATTGAGTGAGAGCGACCCCAGACATTCGACGAATTCTGCTCGCCATTGCTCGGCTTCTTTAATGTGTGCCCAAAAGACCTGACAAACTAGGTCTAGGGTAGGGCGAGCACCGGTATTCGAGACGCTGCAAAAAGCAAGCAACCCATCCACACTATTCGCTATTCGGCGAGCAGTCGCACGGGATTCGCCGAATAACTGAAGCCGCCTTTATACGAACGGCCGATGCAGGAAAGCAACGACTTAAGGTAGTATGAGATACCTAGCTACTGTTCTTGAATGTCCTGGTATTTTAAAATGAAATAATAAATAATTTTCTATGAATTCGTCTAGTAAAATTGTATGGGTTGAATGGGTTCTCATGGATACAGCTTTTGAAGGGACGGTTTTTAAATTAATTTCCATGTAATTTATAATGGAATCAATATAAAATAAACTGTCATACATGTCACATATTTGATATGGAATAGAGCAGTGTGTAATTTTCTTTTCTTTTTCCAACTATTATGAAATTTATTCAACGAAAACTCTTGTAAAACTACAGATCTCCACTCAAACTAGAGACCATTCTTCGAATACGTTGTTTCATTTTAAACGGTAAAATCAATGATTCGTAGTTCTTTATACACCATTATTCATGAATTACTATTAAAATAATGATTTTTAATGGAAACAATAGATAATATTATTGAAAGTTTCGTTGATTGACTAGTAATTTGCACACTTATATTACTCCTACTACGAAGTACGGTTGCACACTTTTAAGTAGTAAGGTACTTTCACCTTAAATATGAAACAGAAGATGTATATATTGAATGATATGCGTTTATTACAAAGATGTGCGCCAATCAGCTTCAGGGCTCGTTTCACAACGAAATCCTACGTATGTGAAATATGATGCCAAATATAAGAACGATCAAAAAAGTTAGAAGTAGAAAGTGATAGGTTTAAGAAATCTATTAAGAGATCGATCATCCTCACACAATTTCTTTATTAGGGATCACTTCTGAAAATTGGAGAGATCGATTTCAACCAAATCTATTCTTACTACACACTTTAGTTTATATTTTTGTTATGTACTGATGATCCGTTTTGAACAAGTTTTACATAAGTTCCGAACAGAGTAATGCATCCACATAATGGATGTATTATTTAGAGACTGATAACGTTGAATTGGGAAGTCTGTAATTAATTTTAATATAATCTGGGAAAAATACAAAATTAGTATCAAGAATGAAAACCAAACGTTTCAGTGAGTGGACGGTTTTAATTTACCATCTCAGAATTGGATTATGCTCAGTCAAAAAATACATGGACTACAAAGATATGTTATAGACATGGAGTCAGGAAGATGTAATTCTTTGTATGGATATTCTTAAAAAACATGATATTGTAATCAATCGCTCACTATACTAAACAAGTCCCACGATTTCATTTCAGTCAGATTAATTTTCAGTATTGGTGAGATGAGTGTTTCATAATTATTTTCTAGATTTTTGTCTTTCATCATAAAAAATATTATTATTATATTTTTTTTATAAAACCGTTTAATATACTTTTTTTACTTTTTATTTTATTTCACGTTTTTAGAGGTGATACTGAATAAATTTCTTATCTATCACTAACTCGGGGTCCGCACATTTCAACTCACGCATNTGATGTCCCCAGGGTTGAACAAGGAAAACGTTTACAAACTACAGTCGCCGTCAACGTGTGGCCCTTCTAAAGAAATATAAGAGTTATTTCACTAGACGTGCAACACCATTTTTATATTTCCTTCATCGTAGTAACAGTTAATCTACGAAAATAAATATATTTACAAATGTACACGGTATATTGCTAATAATCCAATAAAAATATATTTTAAAATATTTTGATTTTTCTTTAGCAAGAAACCCTCATTCTTCCTTGATTCAAAAAAATTGTATACCTCAAAATAATTGTTTTAACTATTAACTTATTTCTGGCTTTGGATATTCCAAATACCATTTTCTGCAACATAAAATGATGCCAAGAAAAACCAAACATTTGTCCAACCACCAGTTGAAAATATAAATTCCATAACAATCCACGCCTTTTGAAAATTTCGAAAAATTTGTTTTTTACCTATAAAAGAGCAAGAAGTTCAAGGCTCAATTTCTTATTCTCTGTGTTGATGAATGAGCAAGTCAGTGGTTAAGTCACAATGACATAGTATGTACCGAAGTTACGAAAATCTAAAGTCGAAAGACGTCCTCAAATTCTTATCTTTCAAAATTATTTTCTCTTATAAAACGAATTAAGTCCTTCCAGAATAAAAACAAAATGATGTAATAGATCCATCTTCAAACATTTAAACAAAAATTCAATAGTTCAAATGTTACACATACTCAAAAAACAATATGAAAGAGTAAGTAAAAACAAAACATAAGAAAAAGTCTTTTAGATATGTTATGATTTTCACAACTTTAAGGAAATAAAATCTTGATATCCATTCCCTTTTCTGCGCAAAATACAATAGATTTGGACAAATGTTTCAAAAATAAAAAATAAAGATAAAAAAGGATCTCTCCCACAACATCCGTGTATCAACACCTAAGACCTAATAAAAAAAATGGGGTAAATTAATTTACATGGAAATATTATAATGTAAAATTGGCTTGTCAGGAAAGTGAGAAATTCGGTATTCGAAGGAATGTTAGAAAAAAAGGCTGTTCAAGGGAGGTAAACTGTTCATTCGAAATCAGCTGTTATTCGCTGAGTCCATTTAAATTAATCTTAACAGGATTCATTGCATTTCTTTTAGTGATTGGTAGGTGCGGTCCAAGAGTGTCATACTTGCGAGCAACTACTGTGTAATATCCACGAAAATATAATGCTGGATACCAGTTATATGGATAAGTTAGATATTTATAATTTCATCAGTTCCGTGAATTAATGATTCATGTAACCATATTGCTCTGAAGACGAAAGCTCGTGGGAATGAGTTTTCTTGAAGTTGCAGTGAATAAAATGTTTCTCTCCTTAAACATTCAAACTACACTTCAATTTTTCACATTCACACAGGGGGAATTGAAAAAAATGGAATGATTGAACAAGTACAAATGTTTTGCTTCATTTATATGATTTTACTCCGATACTAATAAAAATAAATATCAAAACTAAAATATTTAATGTAAATGATCATAAGTTCGCCTATAGTTAATGATAAGAAAAATAACTCCTGTGAAGCAACAGTTAATCTTCCTTGATTATTTCCCGTTTTTATTCATAAATAAGAAGGTTGTTCATTCAAGAAAGCATGTAAAATCATAAACTCACGGACTTATACGATTACTTCGTAGACCAATGGTTGGACAACGACCTCATGTCAAGAAGCGTGTGGAATTGCAGAGGAAGGCACACGAATAATGTATCGCAGGGATTGAATCGACGCATAAATTCTTTTATTCCCAGAGCACACCCGAATGTCTACTCATTGGTAAATATTCTAAGAGAGGACGTTGAGTATTAAGGAAATAAACCTCGATATTCGATGGAAAAAATTGTCAGTAAAGATTGATGTTGCTTTGGCAAAGTCATTACAGAAACTTGAAGAGGATGAAATGAAAAAAATCTTTCCTTCAAAGAGTGACCTACGTTAAAAAATTGGAATCATCAGTCTGAGATTTTACATTATTCATATTTTGATAAATTATTATTTTTGTGTAGTTTTCGTTGTTCCATTTCACTCACAATAATCTCAATAAAATGCTAGATTTAATAGAAATAATATAAGTATGTTTCCTCCTTCAAAATTTTGAATCAACCTTCCAAATTATGATCTCGATAAAGAATACTGTGTAAAATTAGGAGGAAAAATATGGGGAACGAATAGAGACTAACTCCACGTGGTGTTCCCTGGAAACGAAAAAAGTCGGCTTGCTCATTAATCGCATTTTCGTAATTTCTGTACATACTACGCCGTTGTGACTAATCGATTGACTTGCTCATTCATCGACACAGAGAATAAGAAATTGTGCCTTGAACTTCTTGACGGGTTCTTGCTCTTGTATAGCAGAATATAGGTAGAAACAACATTTTTCGAAATTTCCTAAAGACGGGGATTGTTAAGGAATGTATATTTTCAATTGATGGTGGACGAATGTCTTTTGGTTTGGTTTTTCTTGGCATCATTTTATGTTGCAGAAAATGGTATTTGGAATATCCAAAGCCAGAAATAAGTTAATAGTTACAACAATTATTTTCAGGTTTACAATTTTTTGAATCAAGGAAGAATGAGGGTTTCTTACTAAAGAAAAATCAAAATATTTTAAAATATATTTTTATTGGAGAATTGCAATGTACAATGTATAGCAATGTACCGTGTATATTTGTAAATATATTTATTTTCGTGAATTAACTGTTACTACGGTGAAGGAAATATAAATATGGTGTTGCACGTCTAGTGAAATAAGTCTTGTATTTCTTTAGAAGGGCCACACGTTGACGGCGAAGTAGTCTGTTAACTTTTTCCTTGTCCAACCCTGAGGACTACCGCCCACATCACCACAGCTTGACCATCCACCGCGCAGGTAGAAATGTTGAATCATGCGTAAGTTAAATCGCGCGTGAGTTGAAATGTGGGCAACTCCATTAACTCATTAAGGGGATCAATATTGTAAGGCTATTTTGCAACACTCCAACACGTCAATACGTAATCCCGAAACAGGTAATCCGCAATTAATTTAGAACAATATTCTATGTTGTATTGTTATAGATCCAAAGCTGTGTGTGAGATTTCATGAGAAACGTCCGAGAAGAAATTATTTAAAAATCGGTCGCAAGGTTTGAATCAAAACCACAAACAAGAAAAAAAAAGAAGCATCTTCTGTGAGGTGAAATTTTTTATTCGTGGAGTCGCAAGCGAATGTAAGAGTTCTTAATTCATGAGAAAACTTTCAGTGTCCTTAATGGAGAGAAACGTCAATAGTATCAACAATTAGAGCTGTGTTAGAACATGTAATTTTTTTTATAACCGATATGTTTACTGGTCACGAATTCTCATAGTTCCTTTAGCTCTACGTTCCACTCGATGCTCTTATTGGTGGAGCACGGTGGAAGGGGGAGAGCTAGGAGGGATGAACGACACAATCGTGTGACCAACTACAGCGGGTTCAAACACCCACGAGAAACTGCGCGAGGTATGAGAATTTCTACATGATGTTTTCACCTCTGACGGTTCTCTCTTCATTAAGGTCTCTAGCGGATGGGGGCGGTGGCCGTTGCGTCCTGTGTAGGCAACGCTGGCGGAGACGCTTCGGGTGTGGCTGCGTCCCTGGTATCAAGGACGAAGTGCGACCTTCCGCAGGATCGTGGTCCCGTTACCCCACCTATTCCCATTACCTCCTTCCCCTCCGTACACCCTCACCATTCTTGGACCTCCTCCCCCCCCTGTCCTCCTTGCACCACCAGACATCTCTTCAGCATTTCTCCGTCAAGTTCTCAGTCTGATACGTCGCGCGCCGACGCCCCAGCAACAAATATGGCTTTTTAACATTTTCTTTCTGTTTCACTTGATACAGAAGTTCATGGTTTGGATAGATGNTAAACACTTGAACCATTTATAGTCTGCATAAATAATGAAGGGTAATGTCACAACATTTGGCAGTATATCTGGACTTCTGGAAGATATTTCCACATCAATGGTTTTTTTCGTTTTGGTAGAGCTCATTAATAATTGACGTACATCTTTAATGACAATGTATGACATTCTTTCATTGCGGAATATCACTTCAGGTTTAAAATGCAGCACGCCACAAAAACTTAATTATTATTTTTTCATTCAGGAATGTTTCACAACATAACAAGTCTCAATATCTCGCTTTGTCCTGAATTCGAATCCACCGATAAACTTGTTTACACCTAAAGGAAATCCTTGACCTTGTATTTTACGCTGTAATATATAATAGTAATAAGTTCCTAGTGATAGTAGTTGCACGAGTAGCATGAAAGAAATAATATTCAATAGTACTTGCCAACTAACATCACTTTGTTTGTGGACATTACCTCTCCTCACTACGCAGTTCTCACTTGTTACCTAACCGTTTTCTCTTTTTGGGATCTCTTTCCCTGTTTCGTAAATTTTGTAAATTGTGTGATAATTTTTTACTTAAGTAGTAAGTGTATTTAATTACATTCTTCATATAACAAAAATGATCTCACTTTTAGGTACATGGTAATAGAAAAATGGGAGAGAATCATCAAGTTCATGAATATTTCGAGCACCATGTCAGCGATGACATAAATAAATCTTAGTTCAATTTTATTTATTCAGTTTTAGTAAGTGTCCGAGATACTTTCGATGAATTCAGATGAATTTTAGTATCTACGACACATTAGAAATGAGTCATAGGGCTTGATTAAAGGTATGTTTTAAGATACGTCCGCATCAAATTCTATGCGACGCCTCTTCCCCACAAATATATATCAGTCCCTTATTTATGCCACAACACTACAATGCGTTAAAATGAATTATAAAATAAATAGCTGCTCTTAAAATATATAGACCGCAAAACCATTAGCCCAACAAGATATTGTCTTTCTAAATAAGCTCAAGAATTGGAAATTTATTTTCAAATAACAAAAAACGCCTCTTCTCTAGCCTACATGCCATACAGATTAACTATAATTTATTATATTGTTCTTGAGAAAATGAAAAGTAAGTGATTTCTAAATTGGGATGAGATAAGATACACTTTTTAAGACTGCTCCAGGTACACAAAAAGTCCTTCAATATATTTTATTAAAGGATTTATTGTTCCGTACTTTAACGTATTAGCATTACATAACTCACTCATTTTGGCATCTATAATATAATACTATATATGCAAATATAGTACTATATTGTGGAAGTACAATTCTCATCGTTGCTCAATTTGTTGGTTGACTGAGATGTGAGTAATGAAACCGTAATGAAGGGGGGGGGGTCATTTATCGCATTCCATATCGTCCACAAAGTCTCCCAGAATTTGAAGGATTGGGAATTAAAAGTACATGCAACTTCTCGTGTTTCGAAAACTTGTTTTAAAAAATGTGGCGGAGAACGTGACTGGAGCTGGAAATTATTGTTTGTCCTTTTAATTGTGGAAGTGGGACGATCAAGCTCTTTACCAGTAACTACAACACCAGGATCACTACCGTCATCGCGCTCGCATTCCTTCTGTTGGGTCTGTTGTAATCCATGTGGATTCCAACGGTGGTTGTTTCTTACCCAACTCCTCCATCCCTTCAGCCAGATACCTCATGCTTCAGGATTAAAGGATCAGGAACTTCACTTCGCGAACTTTATTCCTCTCCATTTCTTGTTCCTACTCCTTCTTCTTTCTAACGATCATGCGTAGTATTAAATTTGCTACTTTGTTCCATTTACCTTGGCTTTCAGTCTTCCGTGGGATAATGATTTCAGGTTGGTGAATAGCTCCTAACTTGGCAGCAGTTGCCATGCACGCCGTTTCAAATGTAGGGCATGCAAAAAGGGCATGTTCTGCGTCATTGTTCCGCTCCGCAGCTCTTGACCGCGATGGGGCGAACGGATTAGGAGAAAGAAGTAAATTATAAATTTGTTTGTCCGGGACAAACCGCGTCTTAGTAGATACAACTACCAACGTTTCGCCCATCATGCTGTGGCCTTCTTCAGGGCAATGTCAGAGTCGTACAGACCTAAGTCGCTGTCGTACTCTAAGACGCGGTTTGTCCCGGACAGAAAAGTTCATATTGACCCCCGGCCGTGGAAGCCTACGTTTATAACGAGTAAATTAGTTTATACTCCTTCATATGGTTATACGATGGTTTCAACTGTTTATGGAAAGAAATCAATTACTAGGGGAGAATGGGGTAATTACGGATACTAAAGGAAAATTGAAAATTATGCTTATACCATTGCAAAAAGTCAAATTTTGATTTATTACATTATTGTATTGATTACGTGGCTATTACGTGAGAGAACGATAATTTCTATATAACATTATAGTGTCATATACTATCCAAAACTAAACTCTCAAGCTTATCTAATAGCTACGAATTTGAAGGGACAGACTTTTATTAGCTAGCGAAAGATAAGCAGTTTCTGTTACTGCATTTTTATGACTCACCTATGAAAAATGTATCCAAAATATAAATTTTTTGTTTTGTTTTTTTTGTGGGGCTTTAGGGCTCGTCAACAGCGAGGTCATTAGAGCCCTTAAAACTTGTACAGGTAGGGAAAATGCAGTTACACACTAGGGAGAGCCAACATAACTCTCCCCGCGTGTGGGACTCGCCGAAAGACACAACCATACCCACTAAAAACCCTCCTGCATTACAACTCTAAACACAAATTCCAACTTTACTAAAAAACATTTTTAAAAAAAGAAGAGGAAAGAGGAAAATGAAAGATACCCTAGCCCTAATAGCGTCGGGATCGAAAAGAACAAGAGGTGACCAAGGGAGGTATAAAATTAATAATAAAGCTTAATTTAAAATAGTTGTGATCTCTAGTTATGTCCGTAATTACCTCTAATTGATTCAAATTAAAAATGTACTGTCCGCAATTACCCCTCAAAATATATTTGCAACAAGATTTAAGATATAATTAATATCAATGACACTATTTCCAAGTTCGCTATCCCATTTTGTCTACCAAAGACATTTAATAAAAACATATTAGAGACTCCAAACGATTAATTTTAATTATTATAGTGAGAGATTAAATAATTAATCGGATAATTGTAAGAATTGGCTCAAAATCATATGTTGTAAATTTGCACCAAAATAAGTTCTGTTTTGATGAAGAAAAGTACATGAAATTAATATTTTGCGACAAAATCAATAAAAATAAAATAAAGTTTGAAAAATTTCGTGAAATAAACCCAAAACGTTTCTGTACGCTATTACCCGCTGTCCGTGTTTACCCCACTCTCCTTTACTTTAGGCAAATAAATTCTACCATCAGCTTTGTTGAATGTGTGCGCATTGCAACATTCCTGACAAACAGTTAAGTGAGGGGCAAAATAGAAACTCATGACTAGACTCAAGTAATTGTTTCAAAATGGAAATCTCCAAGGTATCGAAGATTGCATTTCCTAGAGGTAAATCTAAACCGAGTAATTTCTTGAAATGACACGAAATATGTTTCGGAGTTATTACCACATCACTGAGATTTAAATAATTAATATAAATTACAGTTTCATGCAGTTAAATATCCAGGCAACATCCTGGGAATCCCAGCAATAAATATGATCACGCAATATTTTTTATTCTCGTTTTTATTTCGATTGCGTACATTGACGTAATGGTTTCTTCGTGGCATCAACGTTCATAGGAAACACTTCCGTCTCACCAGACTCAAACCCAGAGTCTTTAGCTTCAGAAAACACCCACCTCGTTTATTAAGACAAAGAAAGAAAAATAATAACTTTTGTGAGTCGAACAATACGACTTAAATGGTGATAATTACGGTCGTCACATACAAACATTATTATGTATAAAATATTTAAGTCTATCGATACATGAGCTTGCAGACACTGCGTGGGTGCAATCACGTCTTGAAATATATTAAGAGGAGTCGACCGTTCTCTATTGCGTAGGGGAGGTTTTTCAGGTCATTTCATTTACCATTAATCATAATTTTAGTGCAGACAAGAAGCAAGGTTGCATAGAAAAAACGTGATGGTATTTTAATTAGATAGTGAGAAGAAGAAAAAATTAACCCTAATTTACTCTTTTAAATTTTTAAGATTGGGAAATCGTTCCTAGTCCATCTATACAATGCAAATGCAATTTCTCTTTAATTTTCAAGTTCCTCCCTTAAATAGTTTTCTATTTTCGTAGATTAACATGTCAGTTTCTCAGGACAACATTTTCATCCCATTTCACCCTTTTAAATGTGGAGTCGTAGAGACCAAGGTTTGCTGAAATAGATCGCATCGTTGACGGAATTCCTTAAAAAATTACGTTATTTTCGCTATTGGATATTATGAGCTACAAATTGAACCTTATGTTATTATGTGACAAAGGTAAAAACTCAGGGTTCAAATCACTCAATTTTTCCATTGAATTTCCGAACACGTAAAATCGTACAGGCAGTTTTAAATAACTCGGAAAATACATTGATACTTTCAAACTCTCGTGGTTTTCGAAAACATCAGCCAAAAGTTAAAATTTCAAAGATGTATATAGACATTTATATTAATTCAATAATCAAGAGTTGAAACGCAGAAATGCATTAAAAAGGTGTTGTGTCATTTCTGGCTACAAAGCAACTTTTATTATGTTCATCTTATTTTGAAAACTTAATAATGTCAGATTCGGGGTCTAGAAACACAAAAATACCGACTATTATGTCTATACTCATAATCATGTTTTTTTTTAAATTTCAACTGAAACTGTTGTGGATTACGGAAGAATATAGCAGGTCAAAAAGTTACAGTCTCAGGTCCAGAACGGAGCGACAATGGTATTACCGCGCGACACTTGAGTGTCTGCTTTCTAAAGAAGCAATATCTTTCTACATTATTGTGTCGTCCGATACTGCGATACTTTTTACTGTCGGTGTCACGCCATCCTTCCGAAGAAGTCGGCTTAGCATCTCTAGCGATCATACACAAATTGCGGGTAGCGATAAATTTAGCAGGAATTATGTACTTAGTTATTTCTAGTAAAAATCTGAAACATTGATTTCATAAACACTTTTTTCTATTTTTTTAAAATAAAATATTGCGGACGAATGAGACTCATTTAAACTCAACACCCATCGAACCACATCTGCGAATTGCATTAACAGAGCACATAAGATTTTATCCATAAAATTAATTAACATTTAAAATAAGTTAACACATATTTCAGTAAACAGCAGTGCAAAATGAAATTTAATTTCAATGAACGTATATTGTTGAAATGAATAAATAATACATAATTTAATATTTACCAATATTATTGGGGTTCGGCTAATAATTATTTTCGTCTTAGGGGTACGCGGGTACGCGACCAATAAGATTTAGTGATAACTGGTCTTGTCACCTCCAGTAGGATAGAGGCGGGGTCGCTCGGTTAGTCTGCCGCCTGCGCCCAAGGCGAGGGCGCGCCGGAGGCGGCAGTGTGGAGAAATGGGTGAAGGCCATGGAGAGAGAACAGAGTCCATGCAACGCAATGCACCAGCATTCAGCTATGTAAGGTCTCCGATAGGATGCATTTCAAATTTCGTAGGAGATACGGTCGGGCGTAGATCTCGGGATACAGCCAGGGCATGGGCGCCGACTTGTAAAAAATAGGAGGGGGACTTAAAAAATACACTTAAAAAATATTTGGGCGGTCTGGGGGTACAGATTATCCCTGAAAGCAGAGAAGGGTTCCGAAGGCCCCCGGAATATTTTGGTTTTGAGTAGCCTCAAAAATGTGTTGTAGGTCAGTTTTGAGTCTGTATTTTATTATTGTGTAGGAAAACTTTTTATTTGAAATGTAAATTGCTCGTGAATCCATCCGCAGAGTATCGTACCGTTATTGGTACCATGACTTAGGGACAATGTTTCAGCACGTTTCATACACATTATTTTGAAAGATTCAAAACACGTGTTTTGGAGCAACTTACTCGACCACCATTAGCAATTTCGAATGCCATGTATTGTGATTATGTCGTACGAGTGCATCAAGATACTGATCTTGTGTCCAAAGATATCAAAATCATTATCTCTTCATCAGAACTAAAAGTACATTTCATTGGACTAACTCGAATATGTGATCATGAAATAACATTTTTAAAACAAAATTATTTTTCGAATAGCCCAAATTAATATTTTCAATGCAAATTTTGGCAGCGATATACGTCCAGCGCAGAGAGGGGGAAGCACGTATATTCCAAACTTATGTGCGACCATCTATGTTAATTCACTTCAAAATTCGCACCAACAAAAATTTTATTATGTATGTAAATTATTCAACATTTTAAAATTTCGAATCTAAATAGTTATCGATTAAGTGCTTGAAAAGTTTGATAAAATTGGATCAATTAAATATATCGATTTTTTTAACGTATAAAAATTAAAATTAAGTGGTATATTAGTTTCATTTGAATGTTCATTAGAAATACTATAGCATATTTTACAGGGGAAGTTAGGGTATTATTCTCTACATCGATTAATTGGATGCATTAAATACAATTTCTCAAAATTTGAATCAAAATGAAATGTAAACAAGGTATTTCTAAATTTATTTCCTTGTTTTAGTTGTTTCAACGCTGCGGTTATAAGTAATGACGAAACCGGGAGGACAGGACAAAATGGGTAACTCTCTTCCACAGAATTTAGGGATATTTTTTACAACTTATCTAACTTACTTCGTTCGTATGTAAGTATGTTGTCCTTCAGTATCAAAATTGTAAATGATACTCGTATCTCAGTTACTTCCAAGTTTTCGATCGAGCTAAAATTTTACAGGTATGTCGTATATATTGCAACATATGAATTTGGAACCATTGTACGAAAATACGCCTATAAACTGTGTGAAGTGGGTGTATTTATGTGTTGAAATCCCACCATAACTCTACAATACCTGAAGTAATTTAATCCAAACTCAGTTGACTGACTATCTTACAACAAGCACTATGGGGATAACACAATCCTGGCTCCCTTCAGGAACGGGCGAGAAAGGGGTAACATGTAATAACAATTGAAAAAAAAGGAAAAAGTAGATTGGAAACATAGTTTTCGCTGCCGTTCACATGAATAAGGATGCTGTGTTAGTTCACAATGTCCACAAGGAAGATATTATGTCCTTAGCACCCATGGGCCAGGGGGTGGGAATGCAGAGGCAGGTAAAAATAATAGAGAACGACAGATAATGATATGAATAATTTTTGGGACCACTGAAGAGAAGTGTAACATTCTCAAATGTTCACCATCGAAGCCAGTGAGGAATAAACACCTCTTGGGTAGAGGGCGAGAAGGGGATGAAATGTAAAAATAATCAAAATCTACGGAGATTAGTGTTGAAATAATATTTTTGGGATACTAGTAGTAACATTTCCGATGATTCCTAAGTTCAAGATCAACATCTATTCACCCCTAACACATCTTAGGAAAGGAATACGACGTTATGTTACGTTGAATGAAAATGTGCAGTCGGTAAGCGCATGAGCTCGTTAAGTTCAAGGTCCCGAGTACGAATCTCGGTTCCGTCTCCCATTTTCATTCAACATAACATAATTAATCTGTTACCTGGCGGTGAGGTTCACCGCAATTTAAGAGATTTCTAAGGAAAATACTGTAAAAATGACGAGTTCCCGGCATTGCTGAGCTGTTCTAGTGGCATTCTGATAACGCGTAAGTTTAAATTAAGCCACCCTGACATCCCTAGCACCTCTTGGGCACAGGGTGCGAATGGTGTGACAAGTAGAAATAATCCAAAACGACCTAAATTGGAGATGAATACATCATTTTGTGGGTCGCTGAGTAAATAGTGTCACCCTCAATGCCGCTTAAGTACACAATACACCTCCCAACACTACTAACACCCCTGGGAAAGTGGTTGGCTTAAAAAGATCATTTAATAATGACAGATATTTTCGTTGAAAACATTGTTTGCTAAAATAAGTAGTGACACTTTCGATGCTACTTAAATCTACGTTCAGCTCCATGCACTGCGGCACCTCCTGGCAAGAGCGTGTAAGAGTTATCAGAAATGAAATACCTGAAACAAACTCACTGTATTCGGTGTCGCTAAGATGAATGGTGTCACCTTTCATATCGTTCAGGTCTAAATAAATTCAGGAGAAAAAAAGAAAGGGAAAATGTTGGAAAGGAATGAATGGAAAAATAATTGAACAGGAAAGATTTACATGGATCCATAATTGTCAGGGTGTGTGAGATGAAGAATTATTCTACCAAAGCCGTTAAGTTCAAGTTCAGATCGTATCGGGGCATGGTACGCTTACAGCTAGGAATAGAATGGGAGAGACGTAATAATAAGGCAACAACCGAAATTTGGGATGAAATTTATCAGGTAGTATTTTCGTATCATAATGCCAAATTTGCAGGATAGTTTGACAAATAAATAAATGTAAAAACCCTTTTTTAAATAGAAGCTTTTATGTGCAAAGTACTGTGCTAAAAAGTAAAAGGTAATTTTCAGTAAAATTGAAAAATCAAAAATTACAATTGCAAAAATTTCTACGAAGCTATGGAATTAACTATAAGACATGGGTGGCTTCTATCATTTCACGTCTTAATTGATGATATGTTAAGATGATATTCAATCATATCCAAGAAAAATTATTTCTAATAATTTAAATCCGATTTTCTAACCAATTGTTAGATTATTTATTTACATACAAACAAATATTTTGTCGCGACATAAACTTTCTTTTTATATACGATTTTTTTCAAAAATTTATCTTAATAAAAGATGTTTTTTCAATTAACGATAACTTTTGCAAACGTAAAAAAGTGACACATCATTCTCAACAAAATGATCAATATCCACAATGATAGAGATACAACTTGGGAAAAAATTAGTACATACTAAAATTTGTTAGGTACATATGAAAGCTAAGATGTATAATTGAAAATGAAGTAAAACATATCAGCAAGAACCACTGTACGATTTCATTGTGATTGATCGTTTATTGATCTATATAATGGCCGGAGTGGAGGTAAAGATCGTCAAAATAAACTAAAACCAGATGTTAATCATTATTAACAGCAGTCTCTTTTTTAAAAACAAAGTGGAAGAAAAATTAAACAAAACAGCACATTTCATTGAGAAATATAACTATTACAATAATAGTTACAATAATATTTCGTTCAAATTATTCGTTATATTTAATTTTAACGTACATAAAATAATTTCTTTGTCACGGAAATGTAAACTTTTGTTGGTTTCTTCTTTTACAATATTAACAATTTGGACAAAGCCAACATTTTCTTATGTAATATTGTTTTGAGAAATGTAATGAAATATTTCTTGCAGTAATAAATACATTTCGTCTACTATTTTATACATCGCTCAATTTTTCCTCCAAACCAAATAACATTAGCAAAATACTTTAAATTGTGAGAAGTCATTCATTTTATTTTATTTGAAAACTTCAAATATTATTACACATTTCATATTAAATATTACAAAGATATGTATATAATACAAAGTAAATATTACACATATTGTAATTGGGCGCTGAAGTTGTATGTATTCTTCAACAGGAAAATTGAGAAATTTCGTTCATCTCATCAGTGAAAACCTGAAGGAATCCGACATGATACTACATCCAAGATTATTCTTCAAAATTTCAGCTGACTTAAAATTTGTTGAACGTAATCTCTTGTTTTAACATCAATTCCACAGTATATTGAAACAATTAACACATTTTATGAAGAACGCACTCCTGACAACAACAAAAATTAATTATTACGGAATTATTATGATAAATATACTGAATTTTTTTTGTGAATAAGTAAAAATTAAATATTCAACGCAAAACCAAGACTACCAATACTTAATTTACAGACTTGACACATGGGGTGTATCAGTATTGCTAATCTTGTGATTAAAAGTAAATAAAAATATGAAAATTGTATACAATCACAGCGAAAAATAAAATACATCCTTTGAGTCATTTAAATTATGTTCTCCGACATAATTTTTAAAGCAACACACTCCACAATGTTCGTATCAATGCTACCGTTTAGCATTTGGACAATTTAATTTCGTATAAATAAGAGGTTTCTGTTCGTTTTGTGTTCAAGTTTATCAAAATCACGACTCTGGGAAGTGTTTATACGTGTCATTTCAAATATCCTTCTGAAATTCGTACAGATTTGGTGAAGGAGTCGTGACTGATTGAAACTTGCAAGAAAAGTTGTTCGTCAATTATCAGACCACATTGACAGAGGAAAAATAGCATTATCCTTCTAATCGACTTAATTCTGCAAGATATAATCGAAAAAAAATTACTTGAAGTGTGGTTACAACGAGATTGGATGCTGATCAGATCGCAAAATGCATCGTGAGTGTCTTCAGATTTCGAGTATGTAAGTGGATAAGAAATAACGCTAATGCATGAATCACGTTATAGCGAATAAATTTCATGTTTGCTCTAATAATAGTTCGTATGATGTGAGGTTGATTTTCTATTTCCTATGTATACGTTTAGAAGGTCTCTCATCTAAAGGAGAATTTCTTTTCACTGCATTCGGCAACGATTTTTAGTAGATGATTTAATCGTATATTACTGTACGCTCATGCATTCAAAAAATTTACCAAAAATTGCCATATAGTATTGCCAACTGTGTAAATCCTACATGTGTAATTTGAAGTATTACACTCCAAGTTTCTTTCTCCGTTCAGGACATGATCGGGACGAAACGTGTAGTGCTCATGGATATGTACTTTTCATCTTTCAGTAACAAAACTAAGAAACGCTCTAACGGCGTTACTATGCGTCGTAATGAAAAATTGCATTTAAAAAAATTTGGTTTTTGTCATTTTTCATTTAGCAAATACATACTTTTCCACTAAAACCAATAGAAAACGATAGATTTATTAAAAAACTTTTTTGGCACTTTTTGTCGATTATTTAAGCGATTATTTTGTCGATTATTATTCTAGCTTCAGCGGCAGAGACCCTTTTGCCTGGGTTTGAGGACCTGCGAATAGTCAGCGGCAACCGTTTCCAGAAAACTATTCTATAATTTTGTGCTATTTTGGACCATGTTCAAAAATTTTGTGGTAACCCGAAAGGCGCCGGGAATCGAATTGTAATTGTTAAATGTTATCTTACATATCAGAGTATTTAAACATCAATGTATCTCGTATTTTACATAGTCTTCAAAAATTTATAACGAAATTTGAATAAATAAAATCAGTATTGCTACCAACATATGGAAGTTACCATGAATGTTTCTTTTTAATCTCAATTAATATTTTTTCACAGTCTTTGGTATTTTGGATTGTTGAATAGTGTCACAATGTTGAATATGCTGTGTGAAACAAAGAAAAAGGCTTACCAGTTTTCGTTAGAGAAGCTCCCCACATATGGATCACAAGAATAGCTTCATAGCCACATAGAGGTTTAAAGTGCGCAGGAACCAGAAGGTTGAAATGGATGGAGAAAAGTTACAAAGTCCTTTATAGAAAGCGTCCTTTTTAAAATCTTTATCACATTCACTTGCTGCTTTCCCTATTTTATACATCTGTGCGCCAATCATATTGCCAGCCGGCCCATAGTTACAGGCCATGTAATGATTATCACCTTTCTTGGCCATTGCGCATCCAATGTACTGGGAATTAGCCCATACCATCTGAAAAAGTAAAGTTCGATGGCGTCCACTTATACTTCATTTAAGAACATTCAAAGTATGATGGAAGATACCCCAATGGAATAAAGCAAAAATCCTAACATTTCCAGAAATTTTTACTACAAGTAAAAATATGAAGGACTGATAGAACACATTGTTATGAACAAAAAAAACCTTAAATTGGCCTGGAGGATACTATCTGAAGGATCCGTGTGACTCAAAGAGAAACGTGCTATACACGCGACGTCGTTGCGAGACATGTATTGCTGCAAATGGACCGATATCAACATCTGCTTTAATTTGTTGTCGCTAAACACCTATTTAATTTTTTTATTTTATTCGCATAGCGCTTTGCACACCTTTTGTGGGTGTCATTATATCTCTTTCGGTCTTGGTGTCGTCATTCTCGACAGACATTTACGTGCTGCGAACCTCTTAATGATTTTTTTTTGTTCCTGTTATTGTGCTCTATCATTCCTATAGAAGTTTAGAAAATTCTGTATATGATTATCGAATGACACATGGCATTGAATCAACATCCATACAAATACATAAACGCGCAAGTGTGTATGTCAGTTTGCTACCTGATTACGAGTAAACCACAGAACCGAACGTGATGAAATATGACAAAGAGATAGTTTCAATGTCCAGGATGAAAATAGGCTGACTTTTATTTTTTTAATGTGTGAAACAAAGGTAGAAGATGATTGTGGCGATAAATGTCCATGAAATCGGGAAAAAGATAGGTATATTCCATTACGCTGCCTATAGGGTTAGAAATAGGTGACAACTCTGAATGGCGATATTGTCCGTCTTAAAGAGTTCTACAAAAATTCGCGATATCGTATGTCAATCTTCCAAGGTTAACCTTAATTATCGAAAAAAGCATTATTTAAAACAAAGTGTTAAAATACCTCAATTTCAGAGAATATTTTAAGAAGGAAAAAATGTATAATTAACAAATTTAATGATTTTTTTTGTTTTTTGCATTAACAAAATTAAAGGCCGTCTTTAAATCGTAAAATCTGAACGAATAGTTCAAATTTTACATTTTAATGAAATGGTACAGTACACTGCTGCAGTTGTGCCATGCCTTGGAAGAGAAAATTCGACTGGCACCCCCCCCCCCCCNATAAAGGTAAAAAAAGATAATTTTAGAAATTTGTAAAAGGCGTGGATTGTTATAGAATTTGTTTTCAAGTGATGGTGGATGAATATCTTCTTGGCACCATTTTATAATGCAGAAGATAGTATTTGGAATATCCAAAAGCAGAAAAAAATGAAAATTAGAATAATTTTTGTCAGGTTTACAATATTTTTTTAATCCAGAAATAATGAGGGTTTCTAACTAAATAAAAATCAAAATATTTTAAAATATATTCTTTTCATATAATTACCAACATACCGTTTATATTTGTAGGCATATTTATGTTCGTAAGTTAACTCTTACTACAGTGAAGAAAATATAAATATAGTCTAATGAAATATCTCATATATTTCATAATATTACGTGTATGAGGGCAACACGTAGACAGCGTGTCGGTTTGTAAGCGTTCCTGTATTCCTTGTCTAACCCTACAGACTACCACCTATACCACCTCAGCATGACCGTCCGCCGAGCTGGTAGATAAGTTGAAATGGGTTAAACTGTGCCAGGGTGCAAATTTGTCGTCTCGAATTTTTACAGCTTTTCGAAGAAAAGAGAATGATGATATAGCACACACAATGAGTACATAATTAGCACAAAATAATAGCATAGAAGTTTTTTTCCGTAGTTTTAAGTTTTAGTAGGTGGGGATGCTAGGTGTACGTTCTGCCAGCACCCCCACTCTTGTTTCAGATTTTTTTCTAGTCTCCTAATGAGCACAAAATTATTCATTAGCGGACGAAATTAGCACATAACTACAAAATTTATTATTACCGCAAAATTATAAAATAGTTTATTTCACTTTATAGCAAAGTGGGGGTGCCAACTACACAGACTTGAGTTGAGCCTTCTTAAGATCATACATATGTTGTTTGAATCTCCTTTTAACCATCTGTGAGGATTGCCCAACATAAATCTTATCACACTCATTACAATCTACTTCATGTACTACATTTTTTGTAACAGTTTTCTCAGTCTTTTGTTTTAATTTACTAAACACTTACCAATATCATTGATACTTATAAATGTAATACCTACTTCTTCATTTTCCAAAACTTTTCCCAGTCCTTCCGATAGACCTTCTACATAAGTAATTGATTTAAATATAACATGCTTTACATTGTCTTTACTCTTACCTATATCAATGTTCCTCACAGTGGTATTATTTACCATTTTTCTTGGAAAATTATTTAACATGTTATATTCAATTTTTAAGTTTCTTTGATGCAATTTCGTGACACTTTATGTTAAGTGCTCTAAATTTTAATCCAAAAGCAATATTAATCTTCTGCGTAAATGGATGGTGGGAGTTATAATTAAGATAAATATCAGATTTTGGGGGTTCCCTGAACGAATCTATATTTAATTTTCCATCATGGTTTCTGATCAAAAGGGTATCGAGGAAGGGGATTCTTCCCTCTACTTCCATTTCACTGGTAAACTTTAATTTTCCATGAAAATTGTTAAATATTTCAATAATGTGATCTACATGGATTTTATGAATTGCCAGTAACAAGTTAATACGATGTTTGAATGTTGTACCAGAAATAATGTAAATTGTGTATGTTCTTTGTAGCCCTGATGAAGGCAAAATAAACTGCCGAAACGTTGGCGTTGTAAAAAGAATCTTTTATTGATAACCAATCCTCGAATATATCGTTCCGTTTGATAATATATAGTGGTCACGATCAACATCATAGTTTTAAATAGACGTCGTAATATCTGGAAGGCATTTGGAAATTTTTCAACATTATTATTTCTCAAGATTTTNGAAAATTATTATTACTCAAGATTTCAATAATAATATGTTATACCGAAAATTCAATATATATATTGAATTCAATATATATATATATATATATATAAATTGATCACAATATCTACATACACACAAGCGCAATACCACTCACACACTGACTGATTTATTGACTAATTAATGGCGAAATCTATAAAACTACGAAGCTCACAAACTCTAAATTTGACAGGTGGGTTCCTATTAGGGTATAGACATTCACGAAGAAAGAATTTAACGAAAATTCATCCCTAAGGGCGTGAGATTGGATGTGTGTGTCCCGCCATAACTCTGAAGAACCTGAACCAATTTCAAATAAACTTGATACATATATTATGAAGTCCACGATTAAGCCGGTATAAACTCCAGAACCCCTAGGGAAAGGGATGCCATGAAAAAAGTATCAAACATGATAGATACCCGTGACAAATCCACATTTTCAGCGTCGCTGAGTTGATAGAGAAATCCGGATATCTCGGTAGTCTAAATGCAGCACTCATGAAAAAAAGACATCATTAGCACCCCTTGTTGGGGAGGGGGGTTAATAGGTTTATGGATGTACTACAATTGAAAACCAATTTTGAAATATTCAAAAATGAAAACTGCATCGGATCTAGTTAAAGGATTGATGAGATGTTAAAAATACCAATGCCATTAAATTCAAGTTCAGATCATATAGGGTCATGGTATCCTTAGAGCTGGGGATGTGTAGGGTGAGACGTAAAAAGAACGTAAATAAAAGGGAATTAAGTTCAATTCCGTGGTATTTGAGTACTCTGAGATGAATAATCGTATTTCCAATGACATTATACACCCATAAGAAGTGCACGAAACCACTAAATTTAGGAAGAGCGTGACACGATAAAATCGAAAATATCCGCTATGAAAGGATTTTACGAAATTGGAAATGAGTAAGAATAAAGTTGTTGTTACAAACCAAACGTTTGTAAGGGGTTCTCATTTATTGTTATTGTTTATTATGTATTTATTATTATAAACTATATATTTATTGTTATAAACTTTCTATGAAAAATGTATTTGTGTATAAACATTTCGTGTCTATATACACACTCATGGTATATAGACGCTCTTTGAGCTATATGCTCCATGCCTATGCAATCTATACTTATCGAAAGTGAGTTTCGATACGAACGATACAATCGATACTGAACGCACTCACTGTGCAAGCTCCATGACTCAGCATTCATGAACGTGCCCTACGTGTAAGTTCCGTGGGCAGCTATAAATACAGCTGCACTCAACGACTCGACACCCATTCCGTCGTCGTGTGTCGTGATGAAGCCTAACTGTTGTGCTATTTTCGTATAGTGTGATACGATGAAACTCAAGTTTCATTAAACGAACTTTTTGGACCATGATTTCCAATATTGAAATCATACAATTGTTGTGCTATTCTTTCATATAGTGCGACGTTCGCAGTGAAATGACTACTAACACAAACGCTTACAATATTTTCTAAGTTACAGCAGCATGTTCAACCAACATCACTGCTGATTTGGGACGTGATAACCTTCCGATAAGAAGACCTCGGCAAAGCATCCGCAGGCAGCCGGAACATCACGTCAACCAGGAAAACTACTCCACGGAAGACCAGGGCAACTCAGCCGTGGCAGCGGAGAAAGGACTGCTGATAAGCACATCACCTTCTTAAGTATATATTCTCGTAATAACGAGATTCGCATTTAGAATCACTTGATCTAATGCACAAATTCCTCGCAAGTGGGGACTACATCGAGAGAAATTCTCGATGGATTCAAAAATCTTGCGCATATTTAAGGTTTTTTATAAACCAACTCAATTGTAATAAAGCAGGTAACTTGTAAATATCACTTAGTTGATGTCTTGGGGACGTTCTCGAAAACTTGAGAACAGAGGGCTTTATTTATACTTCGTGGAGATTTAACAATCCCACTTCATCTTTTGCAAATGTCCACTATAGTTTAAACATGTTACGTCGAATGAAAATGGGAGACGGGACCGGGGATCGAACCCGGGACCTTGAGCTTTGCGCGCTCATGCGCCTACCGACTGCGCCATCCCGCTCGCTACCCGTGCCCGTCTA
>NNCF01127806.1:1402723-1457267 GCA_002313205.1 Laupala kohalensis
ACATGTTACGTCGAATGAAAATGGGAGACGGGACCGGGGATCGAACCCGGGACCTTGAGCTTTGCGCGCTCATGCGCCTACCGACTGCGCCATCCCGCTCGCTACCCGCACGGGAATGTCATATGAACAATGGTTCTACCAGGGGAATGTCATATGAACAATGGTTCATGTTTTTAATTGTTTAAACTCTGTTGAAAGTGTTCTTCACAGAGAGTTGGTCGCACACAACGACCAACTTCAAATTTGCTACTTCTATATCAAGTTTGTAATTCAGTATTTGTAGATTTAAGAAAAAATATGTGTAAATGTTATATTATAATAAATGTGAATTTGTGAATCCGAAGCGTGTCCATAAAAAGAACCCTATCATACCTTAATCTTCTCCATGCTTGTTGAAACACACAAGTCCCCCCTATATATTGTTTATGTTTTGCGACGAATGGTTATTCGTTCGTAACAGTTGTAGATATATTACAAAATTCACGTGAGGAAAGTAGCGGGGACTCAGCTAGCAATACATAAAACGTAAACAAAATAATGTTTGAAAAATAAAAGATAGGTTGATGGAATACGTTCTTCACCTTACTGTTGTTGGAACAGCCACAATGAAGAGAATAGGGCTCACTCTGTAGCGAATCGGTTTCCGGACAACGTTTCATTCCTTGTTCCCATATTATGAATGATCATCTAAATTGATTATGCACATATTAATATTTAGAAAATTAATAAAAATAATCTAATCATTTTCTGCTGCAAATTACTTGATAATAAATGAGACATACTCATTAACTTCCAATTCGGTTGGGCACTAACTTTTGACTATTTCTCGCGAGATTATCATCGCAAAAAGTTAAGAGAACTCGGAACTCGGTTATATGCACATTCGGTTTCCTTACAATACATTTCATCGAAAGTATTATGTTTGAAATATTTTCACAAATAAGAGCACCGAAAGAATTGCAGTACATTTCTCTAAAATAGTCCAAAAATAAATATACAAATAAATGGTTTATGTTAAATTATACAAAAATACCACAAAAATACTTTCCATTCACAATAATTTCATAATATAGAGAAAAAATATAATTAAAATTTGACCTGAAATCGAACCCGCTGCAGAGTGCAATCCTAACTCCGACTTAATAGTTATGGCTATTCTAGGACATGACCCACTGAGCAATTCCGGACACATTGTATTAAAATTGTATACATCTCAGATCTAAATTCGTAAGGTTACTGAAAATAAAATGAATTTTAATTATATTTATTAAAAAAATATACACACAACAATTTATAGAAATGAGCCTTATTCTCACATCCACATTTACCTGGGTGTAGTGTCCAGTACCGTCGCTAGAAGAATATGATTTTATTCCACCTTCACCTTTAAAGTCTTTTTTTTCACCATACCATCCATCCTCCATCTGATTGAGAGACATTTCTAATTCGGAAGCCATTAGTAAGTTTTGTCCAACTGAAAATCTGGGTACATCCCGACATTTATCATGTTCCATCTGACAAGACATCACATTGCGTTCCGCAATTTCCTGTAAAATAAAACGCTCGATTCATCAATCCCCCTTTTTTGTTTGTCCCCTCCTTAAAATCTCTTTATTTTTTGTTAAATAAAAATATGTAAATTACATCAATTCTGTTCTACGCAAACTACCGACAGCGATGGTCTAATGGTAGCATCTTCGCTTCCACCATGCCGCTGAATAGTAGAGTGTGAGGTCAATCCCTACTCGTTGAACTAGATCAGGTTTCCCTCACTTTTAATTTCCCAGGCACACAACATCTCCACTTCCCGATACTCTCACCCAAGTCACGGTTAGATGGAAGACCAGGGTCCATAGCCTGAATCTCACCATAAGACAGGAAATTAGATAAAATTGTTTTCTTTCTTTAACATTATAATTTATTCATAAGGTACAAACAATAATTTTTACGATGTGTGTTAATTTTATGCTCAATATACTAATGATAGTTGATTACACAACAGAAAACATATTTTCCAAAATATCGCGAAAAGTAATTACCCATTCATTTTTTAAATATTTTTAATGCGACGTACAGATTAATATGTACTTTGCATAAATTCTACTTTTTACATCCATTATATAATCAAGATAAATAAATAATTTAAGACTTACGACCTTTCGACGACAACTCAAACCTAGAGTCCAAACGTTGTGTTCTTGAAAGCACAAAATAAATGTGTCCAGAGTGTCAACCGCTCTTTGCCAAAAAGGGCCATATCATTAGCGAATTGTTCTAATGAGACGGTCCCCTTCCCAAAAATATACAAGATTATAAGATATTGTGAGCGACCGACGAATGTTATGAAAATCACAATATTTTTTAATGAAAGAAAAATTCATTATCTATAAATTTGAAGAATGAAAATTGAATTTTGCGGAGTCAATCCCTTTGCGGGATTAATCCAATAAAATATTTTCAAAATTGTATTGGCTCTTATGCATAGTCTCTAAAGGGACTATTTTTTAAAATACAAAATCTAATTCTCATTTATATTCGTATAAAAAACTAATATTTAATGTAGAAAAAATAGAACGAAAATTGCCCAACTTTTCGGGACAGTCAAGAAAGTTATTTCACAAGAACTGTCGCAAAACTATAGAGATCTCGTCAAATTAGAGGCTATTTTACAAAATCACGGTTTCAATATAAACGGAATAATTATGATTTGAGTTTTTAACTAATAATTCTTCACGAATTACTGTTACAATGGCTATTGTTAATACAAACGGAATAAAAAACCGTATTGAAAATTTCACAAAACGGTTATGTACTTGACTAGCATTCGGCGCGCTCATGCATTCTCAAAAACGGGGTTAAAATTTGTCTATTGCACCAGTGCTTCTACAACGTAAAATAATTTATTGATTTTAATAAAACTTAAAGTAGTCTTGTACTTTATCACGCTACCGTCGTAGTACTTTAAAAAAATCAGATAATTTAAAACTAGTGGAGCAAAACAATTGCACATACTTTCTCATATACGTTTCTCAGGAGAGGAATGATTTTAACAAGTCACTATATTTTGATCGTCTTCATTTTACCCAGTTTAAAAAGGTTATTTAAGAAATATTTTACTAGCATTTATGTAAAAGAATCTCTTATATACAATTTTTTTATTTTTGGGAGAAGATCAATAAGATTGATATTCTATTTCAAAAGATATATTTATTAATTAATATAAAGATAAATAGGATATTAACGCGAGAACAAAGACAGACTATAAATATTTTTATATAATTTAACTACGAACTAAAGAGTCAATTTATTTGCAATTTAAAATTTCAAAATTATATTAATAAACACTAATCGTATATATCAATTATTTCGGTTAAATAGGTGGTACTGATTGTTTTATTTACTTTCTGTTGTTTCGTAACTCTCCTTATCTATCTCGTCAAAGAATTCTGTAAGTGTTAAAATATATTTTTAACAACAATACTATTTTTCACGATTGAAACAAGCATTGAATTAAAAAAATCATGAAAAATAAACGAAAAGATTTAACAAACATTACCTTCAAAACAAAAGAACGTAGCCAAGTTAATTCTTAAAACGATAAGAAATAATATAAAATAATATCCTCACACATCAAATAATATACACAAACATTAAATATGACACACAGCATGAAACAATTAACAAGCAAATCAGGCAAAAGGAGCAATGGACACATCTGATACGTAAACTAACGCAGCAAAATGATGCAGCGTTACGGGATGTGTGGTTACGACAAGTGCGTAGAGGTCGCGTGGGTGCAAGATTCACGAAACCAAAGGGAAACATAAGATGCAGACATTCCTCTCTTCTCCTTTTCAAAGAAACGTATAAAGTAATACATCTACAAACATATACTCTTTGGATTCACACCATTGGCAAACTTAAAACCACGCGCCATAAACGTGCAAGAAAAAACCATTAATTAAAAATGTATATAATAGTGTGATGAACTATCACTAACAATTTAGTCGGACTTAAAGCCAATAATTCAACCAATTTTTTGGTCGACGTTGGAGTTATTTTAAAGTCAACCTTTTTGGAATCAGAAACCACCAAAACAGACATTTTTGACAAAATTACGTGATCGATTTTTTGGTTCTTTATGACAAAACATTTTCGTCGAGCTCAAAGCCAATAATTCAACTTCTTAGTGTCTTTTATTAGAGATTTGAAAGTAAAATTAATAATCAGAATATTAATTTACTCTACCTCTGCTACATCCATGTTCAATAATATTCAAGGTTTTGAAATAGTAAACAAATGGGTGAATGTAGAAGATAGAAATTATTTTACTGCGTCTATACCACACTTTCAAGCGAAATATCGCAAATGCGGATGTAATGCATACTAATTGTACTTTACGTACAGAAAATTTAAACAA
The DNA here is from genome assembly GCA_002313205.1 of Laupala kohalensis. Taxonomy (NCBI): domain Eukaryota; kingdom Metazoa; phylum Arthropoda; class Insecta; order Orthoptera; family Trigonidiidae; genus Laupala; species Laupala kohalensis. Next base: position 1,407,144 of record NNCF01127806.1, read on the forward strand.
AATCGTTTGACCAGTTTTTATAAAATATTCAAAAATGTACTTTGACCTTCATGTGAAGTACCCTTTGTCTTAAAGCAAAAACAAAACCAGAGCACGTGCATCGACAAGTAAAATGTGAATACGAAATGTGAATTAAATTGATTCATCCATTTACTCAGAATCGTTGCGCACAGACGGACAGGCGGATAGACAGACGGACGGACGGACGTTATGCCAAAAACCACATTTTCGGAATCAGGAGTTTCCAAAACCGATATTTCCGTTAAAGTCTCGTTTTCGAATTTTTTCACGATTACAATACTTTCTATTTACTACGTATATGAGAAAGTAAAATTATTTTCTGCATGCTTGTATTCTTATTATTCACTTAAGTTTATTTTTATGTGCACTCAACCTTGACACGGTTGTGTACATTAATTATGTAACCCATTCTGACCCGGGTTTTTCTCTGGTTTTCCTTCGCGTAGAGGTGGATTTTTTGTACAAATTCGCTAGTCTCTTGCCTAGGGGTGACATCTATTGAAATAATAAATCTCGAATTCAATGTTATTTAAGAGTAACGATTTATCATCAATACTTTGCAAATAATCTATAGTTTGATAATAATACGTACTTTCTTGTGTTTTATTCAATTCAAATTTGTTGGTATTATGTCAATATTATAATACGTAACGAACTATTTTTATTTTTTGGAGTGTGTTGAAATGTTAAATCCACCTCTGCCTCAGGGTCCTTGATCGGATGGTGCCCTGCTTGCTTTCGAAGAGTGAATTAGTTTATTGTCCTCACGCAGTTTTTTTTAATAATAAGGTTTATTAAATGATATAAGCCCATCAAAAGTTGTAAACCTTAAATTATATATTTATATTCATAAAGACGGTAGTGTCCAGGAAATTAACCTGAAACATTCATGTTGAACTCCGAATATAGATACCCTACTCCTTTCGCGATGAAAGTATTTTTTTAAATTATTTTCAATAACAATACGGTTTTACTGTACTAGTGTTGTTAGATTAAAATGAATCAAATATTGTTACAACAATTCGCATCCCAGAAATCTTCATAGATGTTATCACGTATACCTGCGGTCTCAACATCTGATATCACTATAATCAGGTTGTCAGTTAGAGACGGCTAATAACATAGACTACGCATATAATTGGAAAATGATAATTTAAAAATCTGTTATACAGTCAAGTCGCGATATATGTATGTGCTACATGTCGGTAAATGCATATACAAATACAAAAATGTTTATACAAGTACACTAGTTCTATGAATCATATTATCCGGGCTTTAATGCTATACCTTTTCTCACCCAGACTTTCCTCCAAATGTCCTTTTTTTTCTTTTTTGATGGGGATTTTAAGGGTTCGTCAACTGCAAGGTCATTGGAGCCCATTCCAGGTTTCCTCTGGACAACTCCATCAGAAATGGTCCCTTACTTGATATCAAAATATAAATCGCTTATCACTCATGTTGCCAAACACAGTATTTAGCTGATTTATTGACAAAAAAATTGATGTTCACGTAAATTACGAAAATAATACATTTTTGTGAATACTTGTAACTACATTGTATTAGACACTTTGTAATTTTGCCAAATTTATTGGATAGTGTTAAAACTTGTAATTATTATTGCCCCATATAGTATTATAAACAGTAAGGTAATTAAAGTAATTGTAATAATTAATTTAAAGGAAGGAAAGGAAATATTGAAAGACATGAAATATTTATACAGAATGAAAATTTTATATGTATGTACATTACTGATAACAAAAAAGGGCCCATTTATTTTTCTAAGTCCCACGCTCTGACCAGTTTTCGATCTGTTAAGTTTGCAACGCCCCTCTCCTCCTGCTTCCTCTTCGAGTGGGGAAGTTTCGTTAGACCAATCGTACGTCTATTTGAAACGGCTCCCATATTTGGAAGACATCGTACGGAGGGTACATCGTAACGAGATAAAATGTTTCATTACACTGCTTTAAAAAAAATATTTTGTGTTTTTTTATTATACACATTTTGGACTTCTATAACAAAAATATTCTGTATATTCTTGACTTCAATAAACTTTACCATTCTCTATGTTTAAACGACATCTCGAGATTCGTTGTCTCGAGAGGTCTTCATAGGCAATGTAAAAGATATTAGAGTTTCTGTAAAAAACGTTTGCGTAACACTGTGATAAAATATAGTTTTTAACAGAATTTGAATATAATTGCAAGATATCGTATGGAATTGGTTTAATTCGAATCACAAATTACTTATAAATATTCCTATAATTTCTTATATTTATACAGTGAAGTAAAGAAATCAAATCTCATTGTCTACAAGTGATGTGTATTGTCGAAAGTAATTTCACTTAATTTGCGATTTTCTTAAGTTTTTCATATATGTTAAAAGCAATTAAATAAATATAGAAAACGTTTGTCTCGAATATGAACTAATAACACAAAAGTTTAATTCTCGAGTTATGAATAATATAAAACTACTTAAGGAACAAATAAATTACATCTGCTAGTGACATATTTATCCACGATATAACAATTTGGTAGTAATCGTGCAACTTAAAAAAATAATCAGACATCAATAATATGAAAACCTCGTTTCAGATATGAATAAATAAAAAAAAGACAAACTCCTTTTATTTATTCCAACCAAATTGAAAAGTATTAACTCATATTAATATCATAGCTTCTTTTCTATTTTCATTCCTACTACTTTCATTCTGTCATTTCAAACACTTTCCTTGTAATATTAATCTCGGATCACGATTTTATATGCTGCACGATTACAACCAGTGTTATATTGTAGATCATTATATTATGACAACATATAATTTATTAGTTCCTTGAGTGGTTTAATGTGATTTATAACACGAGAAATAAAATTTTGTGTTATTTATTCATATTTTATACAAAAATTTTCTATATTTATTAAGTTTCTTTTGTCATATATGAAAAAATAAAATAATCACAAATTATGTGAAATTACGTTACACAATACACGTGAAGTGAGAGGGAAAGAAAGAAAGATAGAGAGAAAAAGTAAAACAATGATGGAGAAAAGTGTGAGAAAGTATGAAAGAAGGAATGAAAGACACACCGCGGAAAGAAACAAGGGAAAAAAGAAAGAAAGGAATGGAGGGAAAAGTAAGAAAAGAGAGAAAAATGAATTAAAGAACAAAAGAAAGAATAAAAGAAAGACAGAGAAGAGAGAGAAAGAAAGAAGAGAATGTAAGAGAGACAGAAAGAAAGGCAAAACACGGAAAGAAACAAGAACAGAGGGGATGAAAGAAAGAAAAAGAGAGAAGGAGAAGAAGGAAATAAAGAAAAAGAATGAAAGAAAGCAAGAAAAAAAGGAAAGGAACAAAAAAGAAAGAGATGGAAAGAGAAAGACATCACTTGTAGACAATGAGATTTGATTTCTTTACTTCACTGTATAAATATAAGAAATTATAGGAATATTTATAAGTAATTTGTGATTCGAATTAAACCAATTCCATACGATATCTTGCAATTATATTCAAATTCTGTTAAAAACTATATTTTATCACAGTGTTACGCAAACGTTTTTTACAGAAACTCTAATATCTTTTACATTGCCTATGAAGACCTCTCGAGACAACGAATCTCGAGATGTCGTTTAAACATAGAGAATGGTAAAGTTTATTGAAGTCAAGAATATACAGAATATTTTTGTTATAGAAGTCCAAAATGTGTATAATAAAAAAACACAAAATATTTTTTTTAAAGCAGTGTAATGAAACATTTTATCTCGTTACGATGTACCCTCCGTACGATGTCTTCCAAATATGGGAGCCGTTTCAAATAGACGTACGATTGGTCTAACGAAACTTCCCCACTCGAAGAGGAAGCAGGAGGAGAGGGGCGTTGCAAACTTAACAGATCGAAAACTGCTGGGAGCGTAGGACTTAGAAAAATAAATGGGCCCTTTTTTGTTATCAGTAGTGCACAATATTCCGCAGTAAAATATCGGAATCATGTTATCGGAATATAAAATTCACACGGTGTAAATACGTTCGACAGGAAATGAAACACGATCTGTTTTCTTAAAAATTAGCATAAGTAAATAAATAAGCAGAATACTTTACATCTTAATAATATGTAAAAATAAGATTTTGTTTGTATTTTTATTACCAATGATCCTGGATGATAAGGGATTACAGACATAGTTTTTTTTATATAAAGCAGAATGACACAACTATAAATATACTTTAAGTTAACAACAAATTATTGATTAACCAATTAAATATTTAATAGAACTATCATAATAATGCAGTGGACTGTCCGTTAAACGTAGCTGTATACTTCTTATTATCTTAATAATCCAGAAATTTAACACAATTGAAGAACTACTTTCATTAAACATTTTATCTTAATCATTATGTACTGGCATATTACAATAAAATTTTGCTTATGTGTTTATTACCTATGATAGTACACAGTGGCGGATCTTTGGGGGGGGGAGTCTAAGATGGATATAGCCTCCCCCCCAATGGACCTGAACTCTTACCAGATAAAATGAAGATTGATAAATGGCATACTTTGTAAAAGAAATACCAGATTAATAATTGTTATTAGTTATAATTATTAATAATACCAGATGAATAACAATAATACCACGTTAATTATACCGTTCCTAATGTACCGTGTTAATGATACCATGAAACTGATAATACCAAGATAATAAAACTAATAATACCATGTTAATAACTTTAATAAATAATCGTTATTGTTATTAATAATACCAGATTGTTAATTGTTAATTTATTCATTTGATGCATTTCATTTAAGGTAATATTTATAAAATTTGTGTTGTGAAACCATAGTGTTTAAACAAAAATGGTCCCCGGTTGATTACGGACTAGATCCGCCACCGATTGTACAAACGAAACTGTCCGCAGATATCGTTTTTTCCATGCGAAGCAGAATCATTTAGTTTGAAATGTGGTAGAAGTGGTTTCACATTTTCATTCATCATAGATTAAAGAAAACTTCTTTGGATGCAACTTGAGGTATTTCATTTGTTATGTCTTGATGCGGATAGGTGGAGTGGCCATGTTCCCATAAATTGTATGAAAACACTCTGAATGCACCGTGAGCTGTGTGTAGTTTTTACTCTGAACTTGAGAATGAAAATTGCAGTATACATATAACTACAGCTGCACTGATATTGCGATGGGAACTATAAAATTGTTGCAAAATTATAATTTCACTCAATTGACACAAATATTTTTTAGTAAAATAATTATAAGTTTTCACACTTATTAACACTCCTCCATACACTGCCACGTACAGGCAGGCGAAGCTAAAAAACAGCTAGTTCTATAATAAAAAGATTCGTTAAACAACCATTAAGAATTATCTAAAACTATAATAAAATTATTGCTATCTTACACCTTATTAGTTTTAAATAACACCTCAGGTCTAGTCGAGGCGTCAATTATTTTACTTATTATTAATAGTCAGTCATAAAAAGGTTAATGTTAAATGCCTGAATATATAAAATTGGAGTGAAAGTTTTCTAACAATTCAAGCATACAAAACACAAAAAACCAAAAACCGAAAACCGTCACTTTACCAATGTCTGGTGTACGAAAAACACATTTTGTCACACTGAATAATCTAGAAATTAAAGAGCTCAAATTTCACGAAACTACATTTCACAAACTTTGCTTCCGCCTGTTTTTTCGACATTCGGGCTTTATTGTAAACAACTCGCCGTAAGTGTCTCAGAACTTTCAATGAGCTTTGAGAGATTTTTTTTCGTAGATAAATAATTCAAATTCATACGTGCGAAATGAATAAATACATTCATAAAAAAAGCATCCCGCTTTGATGACAATCATTAAAGGCGTAAGCGCGAGCATTGGATAAGCAAGGGTACCCCTTCTGAAACCCTATGACGCAGACCCCCCTCCAAAANAATAGTAAAAGGATATGAATTTATTCTTGATTTTAGTTCAATAAAAGTAGTGAAATATGCCTATTATAAAAATGTTTAAAATAATTTTTATAAATCGACGAATTTCTTTACACAATTATTGTCGTTTTATTATAATTTACTACTCATACAACATAATAAATTTAAAAAAATAATAAGTTAAGTTTTATCCCGTTTAATAATAAATTATCCTTCTATTCTTATACATGTGCTGCTGCAAGTATTGTGTGAAGATTCAAAGCGAAAGGTTTAATTTAAAATAAGCTGAAGATGTCGGGTTCCAAAAAAAACATACGGAATACACATTCCATTTCTATCAGATAATTATGAAAATGTTTATAAAAATTATTAAAATATTTGGATGATAGGGTTATTGTAACTTCCGCGAATGAATTCGAATTCTGCTAACATACACACAATTCAAATAGTTTGTCGAGGAACTAGTAAAACAACCTAGTATTTATAAAATTCTCGAATGTAATAATGAAACAGGAGTTCCTCAAGGGTAGAAGAGCTACAGTAGTAATGTCTTTTTTTATGAAGATAAATATACACTACGCTGTAGACACTATTATGTATGTGCACACTATACTCAAAGTCATCTTACTTTGCCCCGAGAAATCCAACGTAAGAAAAAAATCATGAACGGAAACGCACTTTGTTTATTAGTTTATTGTATATTAGTTATTATTATTGTTAAATATATCATTGTATATCGCAGGAAATTACTTTATTGTCCTCAGTGTGGTCATAAGTAGTTTGTAACAGCTCTCTTGACAATAAATTATTTCTATATTTATTTATTTAGTCTAACTGCCTTGATGTTGGTATAGAACCCGTACTCATTGTAGCCAACGCTTTTACTTCGCCATCGTCCATAAGAGTAATGATAAGGGTACCTCGCGTTCAGTTGGCAAGACATTCAAACTTGAATTCATTACCAACCTCGGACATCAATCAATTCACTTGCTCTTGTAGCGCTGTTCTGTTCTATCTGCATCGAGCGTGTGGAACGAATATTACTTTGTGTTTTTGTTTGTTGTGCTATTAACTTGTATTTCTTTACAGCAAATAGTCGCTTTTGTGCCTTCTATTGATATTTATTTGGATGTCATTTAAATTCTTTGTGACCACGCTTTTCCTTAATTTTTTCCTGCAAAATGTAGCCGGACGCTTAAACCTCATACTGTCAGCTGATGAGAATGACATTGTAGACGCTGCCTTCTCGCGAGTGCGTTTCAAGGATTTGTTTCGTGGAGGTTGGCAATTTGTTTAAGGGAACCATATAGAATATTTTTTGGCAAAGTATCGTGGCTTTGAGTTTACTTACTACACGCTGCACCTGACCAGTCATTCCGTACAAACAGTTCGTACGTACTGTACCTCAAGTTCTGAATCCCAAGTCAATCTCTTCATATTCGACGCTGGAGGTTGGCCAGCTTGACCACAAGCAACATCATTTCGACATTTATTGTGTGTGGCAAGTATTCTAGCCTTGTGTTTTTTTACCTTTATCATTTCGCAGCCATCCGTTGGTTTAAGGTCTGGATATCTGCAATGTGATCAAATGGTAATTATCATTAAAATTAAAAGAATTATTCGTATATTTTATAGTTAATTTTACCCGTCACTCATCCTCTAAAAGGTATATTTCAATAAAATATTTTACCAATCTATTTAGAAAAAAACGTACATATAGTAATTCACATATTAATCTTGCTTTCTCGGTCTTGCAGAGACCAAGACGCAAGAACAAGACCATGCCTGCATGATTGTGAAAAAAAAAGATGTCTCTTCCAAAAATCATCTTTGATATGGGGTTCATCAACTGGAAAAACCATTGCAGTAGAACCAAATGAAAGCTATATCAGACTACTTGTCTATTTATTGATTAATTATTCACCAAAAAGTGATATTTGAACATAATTGTTTATTACAGCTTGATATCAACCTGACAGAACCACACCTCAAATAATAAGCGGAACGAAGTGAAAATTATTTGGGAATTTTTGACTATCCATTGGCTAAACAATTACTCAGCACGAGTTTTGATCGCATTTTTATAACATATTCATGGTTATAAATAAATCGATGAATTGTATCATTCAATGGTATAAAAATATAAATAAGTCCATCAATAATTTGAATGTTATTTTTTGTGGATATAATTTTTTTTGTACGATAAATTGATACGTATTTTTAAATTATTTTATGCATCTTTTATTTCGCCGAAAGATAAATATCGATGTAAAAAATTAAAAATATTTTTTTAATAACATAATATGTATCTCATATAGTAATTCGCGTAAATGCAACTACTTGTAATATCGTATATACAAAACACAGAACTAGTTCCAATCTCGTAAGATCGATACCAAGGACAGTAAGACCCGCAAGACCAAGACCAGCACTTGACGCAGAAGACCGAGACCCAAGACCAAGATTCACATTACCAGAGCAAGGACAAAATCAAGATAGAGAATGCAAGACCATTATAGTCATCGTCTTTCTTTTTTTGTCGAATAACTAGTTACAAAAGTCTCGACTCAAAAGTCATAAAACGTATTTTTTAATATTATTTGAGAAAATTACATCTCAAATATTGTCAGAAGTCGAAAACAAGTTTGATCGTGAGTACATCCGGGTGTTTTGTCACCAGATCACAATACACCGTAAAATAAGAAAAATAGCAATATATAAAAAATACAATTGTACCAGATTCCTCGAGAGGCAGTAGAATGAGATGAAACATTCGAGACTTTCAATAGGTCTTATAAAATATCTTACTTGCACTTAATATGTTCCTTTTTGTTGCTGCCACACGTGTCAATATCGCAATAATCAACACATTCAACTTGAAACGGGTTCCACAGACATACAATAAAGAAAATATACAAAAACATCATTGTCGCTCTTTACGAAAACAATAGGTAATGGAAATTTGTTCATGTCAAGCGATTCACTCTAAAAATGTATTCGGTAAAAATGTGTCATAATGAGCCAAATGAAGATATTATATAGATTTTTCTTGGCAGTCAAATGAACTGTTTCACATTTGCATAGTATATCACCGTGTGTAAAAGAAGTAACCACAAGAGGCAGTTAAAAACATGAATAGATTATATGGTTAATAAACCAAAGTACACATTATCAAATAACCGAACATCACTAAAACGAGAGAGCAACAATACTTTTAAACATAATTTCTATTTTGTTTTTTGTCTTGCACTCGAGCTCTGTATCGACCATGAAGCAATATAACAATTGGAGGGGAAAGTAGGGTTGCACCAACTATACTGAAAATAAATAAGACAGAACTATCTCTACTTAAAGTAAAATAAGAAAATCAGGGATTTTTTTATCTTTCATTTTCTAATAATGTGAAAATACGAGTACCTCAGTTTACTTTCGTGTATCCAAATGGACTGCGAAAAGCTTTTTCGGCGTAATGTGATCCCTAGGGAGTTTTGTCAACTAAATCTACAACCACGGTACGGGTGACCGGTATCAAAACTACTTGGTCCTTAGATTAGTAGGTCCAGCAGTACTTTCTACATCTAAATTCTTCATTCATAGCGGAAATAGTTTACTTCCATTAGTTTTGTTATTTACCTTTCCAAGTTCAAAAATGTCACCCAAATTACGGTTTTGGGGGAAGGTGGGTAAAGTAACAATAAAAACAGATATTCAGCAATGTACATACAAAATATATTCTAAAAATAATTATACATACGTCATCTAGAACTTATTCAATAACACTGGAAAACATTCCGTAACGTAGGAGAACATACACAATGATATAAGAAATCATGCAATAAGACTAGAATAGATTATATGACATTCACAACATACAATGACAGTGGGAAACTTAAACATAAACACATACTCGGCGTTTTAGTTTTACATCGTGAAAATAGCAGCAATGTACTCGCGAACCCGCGTATTTCGCGCTATTTCTACTTGTAATCATCATAAATTACTTCCACTGTCTATTCGACCTTTCCGGCTATCGAACTTCACCATTTCCCGTTGAAACTCGCACCCCCGAGTTTTGGGGATGACTGTTGCGCTATGGTGAAGATTTGAACTACTAAAGAGTGTAGTATCCAAAGGTTAGCACAAGATAGCACTAGTGTCATCCTTATCCGTCAAGGACCGTCCTTAACCGCCGTTATATATCGTCCTTGTTATCCGTGTTCAAAGCTAACTCTCCCGCGTCGTGGTTCAGTTTCCAACCACCATCCCTGCTAGACCGTTCCAACATGGCTTCCTACAATTACCAGGCTGGAGTCTAACGCTTGACAACATCGGTCTCGTAAGTCGGCCGGCCAAAGAGAAGCTAACATATATATTATTATCATATATTAGTAGTCAATATCATAGAAACTAAAAAAATAGCGTGACCACAATAAATAAATAATTACTTCAAGTTCAGATTCATTTTACACGAATAATATGAATGCGTAAGCAACCCATTCGCTGAAATAAAGTTAACGCATTTAACCAAACCGGCCAATGGTACACCGTTGCCACACAATACATGTTCCAGTCTGGTAATTGTAGGAAGTCATCCTACAAGGCTACATACATCCGCAAATTATGGGAATGATCTTCTTGTAATTCATTTCCGTTATGGGAGGTTATATACATATGATAATCAGGAGTATGATCAATTCATATACTATTAAAATATTAAACATAAAGATATCAGACCATGAAACGACTAAAAACTGAAATTAAAACTTGTTAAATGTATGATTAATATTAAATTTAAAAAACAGACAATGAAAGGTCGTGATTACTTCATGCTGTTTCACTAACCAGCACTTTGACAGACTTGTAGGAAGAATTTTGGTGAATTTCTTTGATGATAATGATGACAGAATTTGTTGCACAGATTCTGGCGAAATTAACTCTCACTATTGAAGGCATACTATAACTAAGAGTAAATAGTTACAGGAACACACACTAGTTGTCACCACAGGTAAATTCACACGTGCCCCCTCAGGGTGGCGTCGCGCAACTGACCGAGTTTCCCCTTGTAATCTCTTTATGTAATCTTAGCAAAGGACCTAGTATATGGCGACTGCGTATAAACACACGGTAAGTAGGAGCAGAATATTTTCAAAAAAATAAATTGATTTAATAAAAATTAAGTGTTTTTCCGTGTTTGTGGTGTTACATATTTAGTATTCGCATTGTACAAATATTCAACATTCATTAAGGTAATAATATTTTCAATAACTAATTCTGAAGTGCTCTAAATGAGTACAAGATTGTATATTTTTTTCCTTCAATAATACATAATATTTATAACATTATTTAGTGATTATTGAATGATTGGTTTATTGAAGCAATTAAAAATAGCTATGAGCTCTATTAATTTTTCAAAAATATTTACTAATAAGTATAATTTGTTAATTATTAATATAGTTATCGTACTGCAGAAAATTGCACTCTTCATGCTGGTGCTGTACGCATACGACTCCGCATTAGAGCAATCGTTTATTTTGAACTCGAGCCAAATTTTGAGGATGTCTGTGGCGCTATGGTGAGAATTTAAATAAACTCTTTACGAGTCTAGTACCTCACAGAATGGACTAAATAATTCTTATATTTTATCTTTATATTCTCTGAAGTCTCAGCTAACAATGAGACATGAATAAATATGAAATTCGCAGTCAAGTCCAAGACCATAGAGGCCAATCTTGTATTCATAATTCAGTGAAGAAAGTGACATTATTCCAAAACGTATTGAAAAATTTTAACCACGATTTGTATCATCATTGTTTCAATGTAAAGTTTTGTTAAGATGAAAGATGTGTGCGCTCTTACTATATTTTACAAGATGATTTTTAACTCGGAAGTAAGGGTCCTGCATTCCAGACTTTATTTTACAAAGAGTGTTATTAGATGTTGAAGGCTGCTTGGACTCGCAATTGTCCATTAATATTTTGAATGTGCACAAGCCCTGTCTCTTTCAAAAGAACACACTTAATAGAGTTGATGACAAATGCAATATTGCCTCTAAACAATTTCATCAATTGTATAGTCTTAAATAACCTAACATAAACACCAAAGATTTTAGATTTTAGAACCAATTTTCCCTAATTAATGTTGATATAACGTGAACTATCATAATGTTGTATCGTTCGGCAATTTTGTTTAGTTTAATCATATATTTTCGCAATACTGCTTTCGGACCCTTCCGGACAACGCTCAGTTTCATCAGTCTACATATGATATGAATGATATACATACATACATACATACATACGGATCACATATATGGATGTCTTAGGCCACGGTTCGTACAGGACAAAGACTAGCAAATTCCATTTTACGTTTTGTGAAACCATGATACTGATATAAGCAGTGACATCCGTATCAAAAATCTATGGATTATGGCATCTTATTTTGTTTGTATTGGCTGACACTTGTGACTTCTAATTCAAGACATTTAAATAAAGAATGGGTACATTTTTTCGTTATCCAAAATTTTTATGCAAGTGAGAAAATTTTCTTTTGTTTTAATGCCCAGAGAACTCCTTTAATACGAAACCTTACATTCGGAAATGTGGAAATCGGCGAGTAATTATTAAGTACCCTGTATTTTTTCAATAGAGAATTAGTGAAGATGTATTTAGTCCGTACGCAGGTGGTCAAGTTTATTGATTTCGAATTGTTTCCAAGTTGATTTATATGCTCTAGGTAACAGTGCTGTATTTTTAGTTGCCTTTGAGAGGAATTCTGTGTGTTCTCAGTGTGTGTCACTCTCAAGTACTATGTAATTCGAAGTAGTTTTATTGAAATAGCAAATTTAATTTAACAAAGTTATGGTCTGAAAATAACTTTGTTCAACTGAAAATACTACTTAAATTTCAGCCGTCAAAATAATTTAATATAATTTATTCTGTGGAAAAGTGCCATTGATTCAAATTCTCCTCCCCATTTTTTGAGGTAGTATAAATAATTAATAATGGTCAGTGATATTTTTATGCCACCTACCATATTTCAGTTATTATTTTTCTGCTCTGTTATTAAAGTATTCATGAATCAATTTCTATGAGAATTTCATTATTTTTAAAATTTTGAACAGTGGCAGGAGAATATTATTTGGTTTTTGGAGTTATACTTGAGACATGGAGGGGAAAAATGTAAGGAAAAGGTCCTTCAAAGAGAATCTTTTGCGATCAATAAAATCTATCATTCATCCATATTTGTAAAGAATATTAGTAAAGGATAAAAGTTAAGTTTGTTGTGGTAACTTAAGAAATGGGTAAACAAACTAGTACTTATAGTATTCCTTAATAATATAAATTACTTAATAATATTAACTTAATAAAACAAAGTATATTCTATTTTCACATGATTTAGATTTCGATTGTCTTATTCTATTTTAACTAGTTCATTCAACCTACTATATGTCTTAATTATAGACAATCAATTAACTTACAAAATTACTTTTTTCTAAATCTTCATTTAATAAAGTTGTAACAAGTTCTCTTTCATTAAATACAGTTGATTACAGGTTCGCCTACGTTTCGAGATTTATTGACATCATCAGGGTTATTTACGAAAACATAAAAGCAGACACTATAACAGGCTCAAATCAATAATACATACATAATAAACCCATGTCAATTAACAACACTTCTTTCAGACTCAACATATTCACAATATAACTACAGTGTTTCAATATTCTATAACATAGTGTTTCAATATTCTATTACACAACTTATTTACATTATTTACAGAACATACAATTCGTTGTACATACATACCTAGTTATTAGTACAGAGACACATTACATTTCACTTTTTAAAAAACTTTAATTTATGTACAATTAAAAACATGTTAGAAGATTGAAATGTTTAACCTTCTCTGTCAAGTGCTTCTCTAGAACTGTTACATGAATTTTCAGTTTGAGAAACATTAGCATAAAATATATGTACTAACAACTTAACAAAATTACAAGGAGTATATCTAAGCGCATTATCATCTAATTGCACATACCGTGACAAAAATGGCCGCCCTTTGTTTTTCTTTATGTTGGTTGCTCAGGCGAAAGTGATATTGATACAACCGTTTTTTTAAACATATTTCAATATTTTCATTGAATATTAATATCATTATAACTTAAAATGTAAATTAGACACTAATTTTACGTATATGTAACATGTTAGTACGAATTAACTCGTGAATTATGTCGAAGCTATTCCAGTACATAAATCATCAGTAAAATGAAATCCCATACACAAAAATTAGTGCACGAACCTTTATTTACTTTAATTTTACATTAACTGAATCATATTTACTTTAATTTTCAGTAATTCTACTCTATCGGACTAATTATGTCCAGTCTTATTCAGTCGGTCGTAGTCTAACCTTCCATGGCATACACATCTCTTTGCAATGTGAACATAATGGCTGTCACCTAACAGTTTCCGCTGTACGTGTGGGTGTTTCAGCGGACCCAATCAGATGAGGCGACTACCATATCACTTCTCTACCTTATAAATAATTCTAGTATGATCAAGTAGATCGTGATTTGATGATATGGGTTCTTAGATGACGACGAAAAAGAGTGAAAGCTTGTTCTCCGAGAAGTAAGCCGGAATGGATTTTTTATTCTCAACCGATTCGAACGTTCTTGGACTTAAGTAAAAGATCTGACTTTGTTCAATTTGCTCAGGAAATTTTATTATTTGCTCACCCTTAGTATTTTAGCAGTTAATCAATGTAAATATTTTCTAAATTATGGACATTCTGGCTAAGCGTACATCCTGTTAAGCACGGAACAATGAAATTATGTTATATCGATGCGTTTGGACCTCCACGACTTTGCTCACCCACTACTTTTTAATGTAATAGCTTGTTTTAACAATAAAATATCAAAAAAAAAAAACACAACTGTTTATTACGCATAAGCGTCGGTACTGCTTATATAACCGGTACAGAATTAGCGCGTAATTTGAATTCTGCCATGGTACCAACACGACATGACCAAACTCAAATACTCCGTCAGTATTTCAAGTACTATTCTCGAGAGGTAAATGCTTAATGACATCATAATCCTAAGTAACATCAACTGCTAATGTTATCATAGCGGTAAACTTTTAAAACCGATTGACATTATTGTATGTATGTATCTCGTTTCGGCCAGCTTAGGACCACGAATGACGGGTGCCAGTAAGGCTCAGTGTTTGTGTGAGTTTACTCACTAGATACATCGTGAATTGTACCGAGATCGGAGGAACAGCGTCCAGATAGGTTCCAGATTGCCGTATCCCAGTATTACAACTGCGGTTGTTAGTCGCAGAGGGTGGTTGTTAGCCGCAGAGGGTGAACTTTTCAATTATCACAGTTATTTAAACTGAGACATGGAAATGAAAAGCTACAAATTTTATCTTGCCTCACCTGGGAATTGAACCCGGGATGATTTGGTGACGATCGATCACGCCGACACCGTAGCCACGGAGGGGATTGTCCTTATTATTGTGAAGAAAAATTAACTTTTTACCACAAATACGAATATTTTCTACTGTTTCGTTGCGTTTTCATGCGTTATTAAATATTACAGAAAATATTATATTATGAATAGTTAATAAGAAAGTTATTTTTTAAATAATAAAAACTATAAGAAATTGATCAAGGTACAGGGACTTACTCGACTGTTTCCTGTCAAATCTATTTAAATTTGATGTAGTTTTAGAGGTGAGTTTTATTATGAACATTAGTTTCATTCCAAGGACTTCCGTAGCCTGCATAGACAGGAGAACAATAATCTAATTTACTCTCCGAAAGCAAGCAAGGGACCGTCCCACCAAATCCGATCAAGGGCACTAAGGCAGAGGTGGATTTAACATTTCAGCACACTCCAAATATAACAATAAAAATAGTGCGGTACGTGTTATAATATTAACAGAATACCAACAAATTTGTATTCAATAAAAGACAAGAAAGTCATTTCAGAAGTACGTATTTTTATCAAAATATAGATTATTCGGAAAATATTGTTTATAAATCGTAACTTAAAATAACACTAAATTCGAAACTTATTATTTCAATAGGCAAGAGCCTAGAGAATCTGTATAAAAAAATCCGCTCTTTACGCGAAAGAAAACCGGAGGAAAACCCAGGTCAGGATCCTTATTAGATGATTCGTTTTCATTCTCTGTTTTTACAAAGAAAAAGTGTCTGTTTGTTCAGTTTCACAAGATTTTTGAAGACACATAATTCAACACAAAATATTACATCATTTTCAACGATAAAGATGGTAAGTACGTTTACTTTTATTAGGATCAACTAATGTGAAATATGGAGGTATCAGCATTTGGTATTGCATTACCTTAATAAAAACCTAAACTAAAAGAGAGAATACAAGATAAAGGTACAAGACGCAAAACGAGAGAGTGGGCGTGCATTCATTGAGAGATCGTTTGCTAAATCAGTATGGGGAGTACCGTACTTGAAAAGCACAAATAGAATGCGGAGGGAAATTTGGACAACATTGCAAAATGTAAATGAGTACACGATGACATGGAAAGAGACGGGAGAAATGTGACTTGATATAAAGAAGACAAACAAGGAAGGTTGCAATATGAGAGTATACAAAATGAGACAATAGGAGGAAATACGCACAGCAGCATCAAAAATGGCAAATAGGAAAGCCCCAGGATACGATGGGATTACTCACGAAATGCAATAGAGGACATTAGAGCCATTAATGACAATAATACAGGGAATATAAATACATGTATCAGGAAATACATGTATTACTTTCCGCAGTGCTGGAAAATCAGCATCTTAAGATTGTTTCTGAAAGGGAAAGAGAAGCCACCGACAAACCCATCGTCTTACCGCTCGATTCCGTTATTGCCGACGTATGGAAAACTATTACATAATATCTTAACACAACGAATACAACAACATCAATAGTCGTCGGGAACCATGCACAAACACCACTATGGATTTGTGCCAGGGAAAGGGACAAGCGATGCTCTACGACAACTTCTACAGAATATATCGGAAAGGGAAGACAAGTATTGCGGATGCATATTTTTAGACATTTGACAATGTGAGGTGGAAGCATATAATAAATACGTTGCATAAAGAGCAGTTACCAGGGTATTTACTCAATATGGTTAAATCCAATTTCGAAGAGAAAAACATGCTATTAAATAGGAAATGCGGAAATAATACGAGAAGAACGAATAGGATGTCCACAAAGGTCGTTAAGTGGTCGTTAAAGATTAGGTTTTTCTAATATTAATTAATCACTTAAGATGAAGTATTTTAACACGTCTATTTTTAAACCATTTTCTTAGGCAAAGTATGTTAACCTCAATAGATAAATATATGATAACACAGACTTTTCAGTAAAACTATATTTGATGACCAATAGTTCTATACGTTTTTTCACTTATCTGCATTTACGCAGAGCACGCGAAAACATCTCTTAAACGGCTGATTTCTTTGCGACTTCATCGGCGTTCACCGTCACGGTCAGCTAATTTACACCAAATAATACGCATGTTTGTGAAAAATGAATCGTGAAAACTAATAATCGTGTTTGTTAAGTCCGAATTACTGAAGCACCACCCTTGCTTTATACGAAACAGTCTCGTTCACGAACACTATACACGCAATAGTAGTAATATTCATCGCCCTAGAGTGTCAACCACTCTTTGCCAAAAGGGACCATACCATTCGGGAATCGTTCTATATAATTCCCTGCCCAAGAATATAAAAGATATTATGAAATTGAATATCTTCAAATCCGCGGTTAAAAACTACCTCCTGCACCAGTGCTTCTACACTGTAAAAGAATTTATTGATTTTAACAAAAGTTAAATTCGTCTTGTGCTTTATCACGCCATTGCTGTAGTACTTTTTAAACAACTTATAACAATTTCAAAAACTATTTTCTTGCATGATTGTGTTGTCTTATGGCTCATATTAATTTAGTTTTATGTGTACTCAACATTGGCACGTTTGTGTACATAAATTCTGTAGCCCCATCCTGGCCCGGGTTTTTCTCCGGTTTTCCTTCGGGTAGAGGCGGATTTATCATACAGGTTCTCTAGGCTTTGTCTAGGGGCGGGTCTATTGTAACAATAAATCGTGAATTTAGTGTTATTTCAATTTTTAAGCACTATACTCAGAATAATCTATAGTTCGATAATAACTTACATGTAATTTTTTGCTTAAAATTACAAACATATTGACATTCTATTAGTATTATAACTCGCAGCTAACTTTTTATCTTATCTAGGAATTTTTGCTGAATTTTTTGAATCCGCCTCTGCCTTAGGGCCCTTGATCGGAATTGATGGGATGGTCCCTTGCTTGCTTCCGGAGAGTAAATTAGTTTTTTTCCCCTCCACGTGGTCATACACAGTTTGTACTGTTTTTTTGACAATAAATTTATTATTTATTATCAATAAAATCGTTATAGTAGTTGCTGAGAGAAATTATACATAGGTAGAAACAATGGGAGACTTCATTTCATACTTTACGTCAGGAAAACACTCCGAATTTTTCTTGCGCTAAATGTAAAGACGTGCTGCTCTTGCAAGGCATGAAAGACATGATTTTATAAATAAATCAGTCAGATATATGCAATAGTCGATGTTTACGAGACGGCATTCTTTCGGACTGCAAAAATTGCTATTAAAGAATAATAATAATAATAAAAATAATAATATCTATTTAATGTTTTCTTATAGGTTAATAAAACGTGTGAAACACAAATGAAGAGTTAACATTGTCGGGAGTACACAAGATAGTCCCAGTAACTTGTCGATTATCTCAGTATCTAGGCATCGTAGAAATGTGAGATTAATAGTTATTTTTTAGGAAACTGTACTGGGAGTTCTGAATAGGAAAAGAATATAACAGTGGGGTCAGACTAATTACTTCACTCCTCCCCCTCCTCACCGAGGATAAGCCGGAAGGGTCTTCTACCTGACTTGTGGGGTTTTGTCGCAGCGGGATTTTGAGCCTGTGGGATTTTGTCGCAACACCGATAAATCCCTTTGAGTCTGGTGAAATGCGAATTAGATGCACATCAAGTTTTCATTAGGTAAAGTGATATTTGCGTTTTAAAAAGTGATTTTCAAAGATACTTATTTCAAATTCCTGTGTCATTCTATAAAGATGTTGTGAAAATTTGTGATATGTAGCGGAAACAAGTAGAAAAAGAAGAGTTTTAACAAAAAACCAAGATGATAACATAAAATAGAACTATTGTTTAGCATTTACGACGTTTGATCCAGTCACATCATAACTGGTTTGTAAATGTAGTTTGAGACCGCGCGACCTCCACGTTTACAGTTACGTAGGGGAAATCTTCAAAACTACTAGGGTTACTACTACTAAACTACTAGTAGTTAAGTGTTAATAACACATATTCAAATAAATTTAAAAAAATCATTTTGGTCAGTTTTCTTTTCGAGAAAGTACAACGATTAATCTTTTCATTTTGATCAACGTTACAATATAAAGACGTCTCACATCATTTTCTTGTTCAATTCATTTCTCAGATACTCCCCGACCTCTTTTTAAAAGGCGTCTGTACATCATTTTAGAAATAAATATTGGCAATCAAAATTTTATTCTTTAAGACAAACACTGGCTCAAATACTTCTCCATTGAGACTAAGAAAATACGTACCATATTTTTTAATTTTAAAATTATTTGGTGCAAATAAATTTGATGCCAATAAAATTCTTTCAAAATGAATCTGTAAATAACTACTACAATTTGAAAGGAGTTGAAAAAAACTATCCATAACAGTCAGTCAGACCAAAGCAACTTATATAGAGAGATAAAATTTCCTACCGAATACCATTCAGATATTGTAGTGGAAAACGGTATTACCTATTTACGCACAAATTATGAATAGTGTTGTGTTATGGAATTTTCGTAACCCATTTGGCACCACTACTAATATTAAAACCAATGCTTCATAAATAGAAATATAATTATATAAAATTACTCTCACTTTTAAAGAAGTATTCATTTTTCTTTTCTATTACATTCTTTTACAACTATTTTGCAGTCATGTTAATCAAAAAGAACTGAAATTTTAATGCTTTAATGTTATTTTGTAATGTGTAACGATGGTCTTAGGTTTCTTAAATTAAACATATCACTTAAATAATTGATTATTTTACTCAAAATTATGAACTTGGTCCTTGCTTGGCTTTAATTTAATTTAACGTCTTTCATATGTATCATAACCTTTAAAAATTTGTAACAAAATTTAAATACCAAAATAAGCATTGCTGCAATATATGAAAGTTACCAAGTATATCTGTTTCTTAAAAAGAAGTATATTAATATTCTTTCGAGATGTTTGGCTTTTTTTATTGTTGAATAGAAACACTTTTTTGAGCATGCTCTGAAACAAAGAAAATAGTGAACCAGTTTTCGTTCGAGATGCTCCCAGTGTATGGATCACGACATTTTTCTCACTCTTCAAAGAACGAAGACTTTTATAAAATTGGTCCCTCGTAAAATCCTTCGGACATTGACTTGTCGATTTCCCATTGAGATATATTCGCAGTCCATTAGTATCTTTTTTTTCTCAATTTATTCACGCGTAAATTAAAACTTTACAAAGTATTGTACAAAATAATAGCGTCTAATGAGTATTGCCTTTCGACCCATAATTATACACCAGGAAATGATCACTTCCTTTAAGGAATATTACGCTTCCTATATATTGAGTTTCAGCCCACGCCGACTGAAAAAAAAGTTTGAAGGCATCTTTCATTTTCCCCCTAACATGGAGTAAGGGTATTTCAAGAAAGCATAGTTACAAACTCAACACATGACATATTAAATACTCTAACCAACACGATATCGCATTAGGTTTACATTGTCAATACTACATGTGAATGTATTTGACTTTTGAGTAAAAATACAATAGCATTGCAGAAACTTATGATCATACGTAAATTATATACAATCATATTTTGATAGGAGTGGGGTGAGCGCACATTTCAACATTTCAAAATGGGGGGGGGGGGAGAGTACCTTGAATGTATGGTAAATATCGCATAGCGGAAATCTATTTCTGGGTTTAACCATACTGACACTCGTTGTTGTCTCCTATTTCTAATCGTTTAGTCACCGTATGCAAAACTCTCTCTCCGAAGATGGATTTTTTCATATTCTGATTTGATTCACTAATATCGTCATTGCCTATTATTTGTTTCCTAACGTAAAAAAGTATAAACTAAAACCATAGAACTAATCAATGAATTAAAAAACAACCATGTAAATCGGTTGAGCTGATCTCGACTAATAGGAGGACAAACTTACAGGCAGGCAGACAAAACGTTTTTGCGCTCCTCATTACTACGAAATTTTTTAAAATAGATTACGTAACAATTTGATTTAGGTTATTTCAATCGAAATCTAGAACATGTGGACCAAATTTCAAAGCTGTTGGCTTATCCGCTCGTGCGGTATGCCGCGGGCACACGAAGAAACTCCTGACGGTATTACGGGCAATTCCGGTCAGAGTATTCAAACTTTCAGAATTCAGAAGAGGAGAATTCGGACAATTTGTAAATCTCACCCTCGAAACTCTTGTAAACCTTTATTCAAGGAATTAAATATCTTAAAACTTCCCTGCATTTATATTTATGAAACGGTCGTGTTTGTTAAGACCGAATTACTGATGTGCCACCCTTTCTTTATACGAAACAGTCTCGTTCACGAACACATTACTCTCAAGAGTAAAAATATTCATCGCCCTAGTGTGTCAACCACTCTTTGCCAAACAGGACCTTATCATTCGGGAACCGTTCTATATAATTCCCTGCCCAAGAATATAAAAGATATTATGAAATTGAATATCTTCAAGTCCGCGGATAAAAACTACCTCCTGCACCAATGCTTCTACACTGTAAAAGAATTTATTGATTTTAATAAAAGTTAAATCCGTCTTGTACTTTATCACGCCATTGCTGTAGTACTTTTTAAATAACTTATAACAATTTTTATTACAAATTTTCTTGCATGATTGTGTTGTCTTATGGCTTATATTAATTTAGTTTTATGTGTACTCAACTTTGGCACGGTTGTGTACATTAATTCTGTAGCCCCATCCTGGCCCGGGTTTTTCTCAGTTTTTCCTTCGGGTAGAGGCGGATTTCTTATACAGGTTCTCTAGGTTTTGTCTAGGGGCGTGTTTATTGTAACAGTAAATCGTGAATTTAGTGTTATTTCAATTCTTATGATTTTTAAACACTATACTCAGAATAATATATAGTTCGATAATAATTTGTACATGTAAATTTTTTGCGTTAAATTACAAACATATTGACATTCTATTAGTATTGTAACTCGTAAATAACTTTTCATCTTATCTAGGAATTTTTGCTGAAATTTTTAAATCCACCTCTGTCTTAGGGTCGTTGATCGGAATTGATGGGATGGTCCATTGCTTTCTTCCGGAGGGTAAATTAGTTTATTGTCCTCCACGTCGTCATATGCAGTTTGTACTGTTTTTTTGACAATAAATTTATTATTATATAAATATATAGGTATATTTCTATTAAAGTTATGTATCTAATTATGTTGTATAGTTATGCAGTATCCTCGGTATAGTTTTCCAAACATTAAAGGTTATTCTATCGTCAGATAACGAATATGAACATATAAATATTTTTTAAAAGGTATATTTAAATAAACATTTGTTTTATAGTGCATCTAACACTACATGCGACGTTGTCCTGAATGAGTGGCTATGTTGACTCACACATGCGTCAACTCCGCGCAAAATGATGTCTACTAAACTGGAGTAACTAGCACCAAAACTAATTAGCTACATAATTTGTGGCTAATTTATCGCGCGGAAAAAATGTAGCTCTTGCCATTTCCGAGAAACAGCGGATACCCATCTATCTCCAGGTCCAATAGAGATATCGAAATTGTGTTTGAGGAATAATTTGTCGCTGATGTGTTTCGCAAGAACGTATTTGTTTGCAGTTCCTGTTTCCGAGAAACAGTGGATACTCCATATTATTATTATTATTATTATTATTATTATTTTGGACTTATTTCCCAGCATAGTGGTAAGTACTCGGAAAGTAGTCGGAACGAGTCCAAGGAAGTTCCACTACCCCTTGAGAAATATTTAGGTGCACACTTTCCGGATAATATGAGTCGTCCCCAGAATGGCAATTTTTTAGACCTCAGATAAATAGGTGGTCTTTCCAGGAATTTTCTGAAGATTGTCTTTTATTATTATTATTATTGTACTTTGTTTTCTAGGGGTTCACCAAGAAACATTTTTTCGAAATTCCGATTTTGAGGAGATGATGTAGGGTGAAATGTATGATTGGGACACTTTAATTTGTACCGCAAATAATTTGAATTTTGTTTCGATTCGGAAAGTGAGAGTAATGATGTAGATGGCGCCGACGACTGACGAGCAGTGGGGCTTCCCCTCCTCCGGCGGCGCCCGAATTCCCTGAACGGCCACCAGACGGCGCTCTCGTCACCTGGCAGCGGTGAGCGCCACGCCGACCGACCGACCGAAGTCAGTCGCATAGGTGCGCGCGCAGGTGGCGGTCGGAAGGAGCGAGCGACGGTGTCACAGTGAAATAGCGAGCGGTGGGCGCTCCGTGTTCGCGCTAGGGAGCGAGTAGTGACAGCTCGACACCGAGGTGAACGAACGCGATAGACAAGACATTCGCGCACTCCGAAGAAGTGTCGGCGGGCGCCGGGTCGGATCCCACCGGCCATGGGCTTGTACTGACGAACACCTCACCGCTGGACCTCCTCCTATTGCTGCTGCTCTCGCGACGATCAGCTTGCCCGAGGTGAGTGGAAAGGAACCCACGTCATGGAAAGCGAGCTTCATCAATGATGATGTGAGCTGTGACGTGGATTAGACGTGTTAATTGGGTCACGGAATTGGCCTCGTTGTGTATGCGGCCACGTGTCTATCAAGCATGGAATTGTGTTTGTCAGGCGTAAAAGATTGTACATGAGAGTCGGGAAATTTGAAAGTCTTTTTCACACTGCAATCTATAGTTTATGCTTCGATCCAGTGTCGTGTGCCGACTATACGTCTACATCGATTTTATACCTTTGAAATTCGAGGTTTTATTTGTATTAATGCGAGGGTTTTCATTGCCAATGCTTGGGTTGGGCGAACAAATTCGCATAATATTTTTTACTGATGCGTCACATATATTTTAATTTTTTGCGTTGTGCGTGCTTTCGCCATCCATTACTAGGAGGTTTGGATAGTTCTCTTTGTATTAGATGGCAGACTTAAGCGTTTCGCCGTGTCGAAAGCTGCGCGCTTCATCAGCTGATCGGCGCTGGAGATTTGACAGCTGACTACGAAGACATTGCTCCCAAGTTGAATTAATGACACGTACATTGATCGTGGGTTGTCTTTCTATAAAAAATATTCATTTTGTAATTACGACTCTAGAAATTTATAGAATTGTTTTACTGCAACTCTTTTCATGACACGTCCCTCACATTAAGAAATGAATTACATTATTATTTAAAATAATATAATATGTATTTGATTGTCGTGAAAAAGAAAAAAAAATGTTTAGAAATTGTGTGGTACGCCTTGATAAGTATTTAGGTACTTCATTAAACTTGAGATACAACAAAATAACTCAATTTAACTCAAAACAAAATATTTAAAAGTACGAGGTTTCATTCAACTTCTTGTATTTTGTATCTTAAAGAAAAATGATTCATCTTATTTTTACATTTAAATCCCCTTCATCACAGGACTAGATTGACGTGAAGGTCCCAATGTTTACAAGGATAGGTGTCCCAAATGGTATCTAAACGAGCTGTAACTTACACGACATTTCGGTTTATCAAGGTACATTTACTTGCAGGACTATCTCTAACGGATTCCGACATATAGTGAATCTTTGGACAAATATCTTACCTCGTGAAAATACGTCGTAAATTGTAACGAAAAAGAATGATTCTACAAATAGATTTTCTTAGATTTCCATGGAAATTATCCAAAGATATGGAAAACTTCCTAGCTATGAATTGCACTTCTCCATATTGGATTTCACCTGTGATGCTGTGAGACCTTCCTACACAAAATTATTATTTTTATTATTATTTGGACCGGACCCCTGGTATTTAGTATTCTAAAATATTACTTTTGAAAATGATGCTAATATTTCATTCTTTGGAATCTGTTGCTCAAATCTGAAGATAAAGTGAATAGATTGCTACCCAGTTATCATATCGGCCTCACAAAGAAAGAGAATGCAGGTATGTTATCATAAGAGAAAAATAAACATTGTGACCAAGTGTACTAAACGTCATCGCATTTTACTGGCAAGACAACATTTACAACCCACTGAACAAAATGCAACAAAATATTTATTATATTTACTACGCCAATTAGTATACACTGCACTCTAAAAATACACACTGCAAATAGTAATACATGAATTGATAATTATTTAGTCTTTAAAATGGGAATGTTAGATGTACAAGGAGAATAATTCATATAATGATGACTTTCACAGTAATGAATTGTTTAGACAAAACTTGTTAAAAATGGTCTCTCCTTTTTGTCTCATTTTATTTACTAGCACTTTAAAGGAGTGAAAGGTGTTTTTATGTTTGTACAATTTTATGGTCGAAAGTCTACGGTGAATACACCAACATTGCTTTAGTAATTCGGTTACTCGAGCCGTATGATATTTCTCTGCTTTAATATCAGCGAAAAGAAGTTATTTAATATCTGAATCATAGGATGGAACTATTGTTACGTCGAAGCCACCTGGCCAGATAATGAAAGCATCATCCTTGGAAAGGTTAAGTAATGATATGTGCGTGTTTACGTACACTCCACTCCTTATTTCTAAAATAGTGCACGCATTACGTGGATTTGTTTGCTCATTTTCATAGTTACACATACTCTCCCCATTGTTTACACAGTGTATTATTTAGATACCCTACTTTTTTATTTACGGAACTCAATTTTTAATAAAACGTGCTAATGCGTCAAATTTATTTTCGTACCTACCCTTGCGATACGTATATATACTGAAATTACTTTTTAATATTAAATATCATAGCTACCATTCGAAATTCGAGAGCAGTTTTTATTACTTATTTTCCTTGGAATCTACAAATCTGCTTGAAAGAAAATAATTTCCGAAATAAAAAACTGTATAAACGAACTGCATGTATTAAAGACGGAAAAATATTTCAAAATCTTGTTGGTATTGCATTTCATTGCCTATTTGTTTTTAATGAGTTTAAGTGACTGCCTTAACTCTTTGGAAGTTGTACTGATTCGGTTAATGAAGAATATGTCGTGCAATGACAGTTGTGAAAAGCTCTGGAGTGTCTTATGACTACATGAGACGTCAAAATGTCTTCTCCGGTTCATAAAAACTTTTTGACCGACGAATGTGGAAGTCTAAAACGGGAGAGCTCATTGTACCCAACCACACCTGGCACGTGTTGTAGCGCGATAGCTAATCGCAGCGGACAGCAACCTCAAGGAACTTCCTACTATAATTGGCAAGAGAGGTGTTATGAACTGCTTGGTCACACACTGTTAACTCTGTATTGCAATGTATTCTTAAAAAAATTTGGGGTGGTTTTACATTAATGAATATGATCCAAACAGATCGGCGTTGGTAATTTATTTATTTCACGCTTCACAATTCTTTTTCAAAAATAAATTACTGTGTATCTATACAACACATTGGAAAAAATTCTGACAAAGTACATTAAAAAAGAAGGAGAAACGTAGAACATGAGAAGTGTGTATCAGAATTTCATAAACTACACTTGATTTCTTACCTACACTATCCTTGTCTTTATGTGAATAAACATACAATACATATTATTATTACGTCATGTCTTCACCAATGTCGATGTCAGCGTCAGCTTCGTGTTTTAGCCAGTCCAGCTTGCTACCAGCTTTCTCAGGATCAGGTGTTTCAGTTCATGCTTTTAAAGTAACATGCACCTGATGTGAGCTGTTCCCAGTAATGCAGTTTCCTGCACTTGTACAGAAGACCCTACGTAATACTAAGGACTAGGCTTTTATTTAAAATTTTTGGGACCATTCCCAAAGCCCCAATGATAATAGGAATTACTTACGTTTTAACACCCCAGATTCTACTCATTTATACATTATTATTGTAGTTGACACATCTGAAGCTGTTCATATTTCAAAATGTAGTTTAGTCTTTCAGTGTAGTATGTGTAAATGGGAAATGTAATGTGCTATTGACGCATATCTACATGGAGCGATAGGAGTTAGGAATTGGGTGGTAGGTCGTTGTTAGTAGGTGGGCCGGTTAGCTGGGTTTACCAACAACTTGACCTCCATGGAGGGGTTAGTAGAAGTGGTTAGTAATAGTTATAGATACTAGGAGGAGCTGGATAGAGGAAGGAAGGTTCGCTTTTTAGTAGTCGTAGATATATGAACTGAAACATTCACGCGAAAAGTTAAAAAAAAATGGCTCCACCTGGATTTGAACCCGGGATGACTTGGTGAAGAGCAAGGACGCTACCACCTGAGCCACCAGAAGGGTTGTAGTTTAGTGGATTGCTCACACCTTTAATGAATGAACACTTTACCAAAGTCTTGACTACGTCCCTGCTCACCGATTGACATCGACTCAGTGAAGATAAGAGAACGCAGTTTGAAGATAACCACATGCGTTTGAAGAACTTGGAGTGTTTTTTATCTCGACGTGATTTGTTTTATAACAACATAATCTTTGCACGGAGGCAGAGCGTCGATATAAAGCGCGCGACTCGTATCTGGCGATTCGTGAGGCGATTCATGGCACGATGTTGGGGACTTGTTAATGTTTTCTCTCTGTGTCTGAATGCAATCGTGTCACCTTTCAGAAACACGTCTCGAGTGTTTGGTTTCAACTTGTCAATATATTCTTCGTTGAACGGCATTGTGGGTTTTTCTTGTTAATAACATATAAATTAATTTATGTGTGAACGAAACGTTTTCAAGACATTGTTGACAAGATATTTGAGAATATTTTAGGAGCTGTAACATTAAATATTCAGCCATCTTAGATATCAGTGTAGAATCTATTTTTTTTCAGAAATTTACTATTTTTTATTAAAGCTTTAACATATTTAACTCTTACTTGCTATTGTCTACGGGTTTTATACAACAACAACAAAAACAAGGACGAATTAGTGCAATTATAGAAAAGAATTCTCTCTCCTTTTTCAGGCTTCAAATACATTCCTTCTGTCTCATTATTCTGATGTGTTTTTCCCATTCACTCCCAACTAAATATTGATTATTTACATAATTATCTAATCTTTTCAACTCCAGTGTTTATTGTTATAAGGAAAGCAGGGATGTTTTTAATGGTCCGGAAACATTAAATATGGTCCTATGTATATTGTTATCTTCAGTAATTCACACAGAGATAAAAGTAAATGGAAAAATTTTAATATTTGATGCAATACAATAATGACATTCCCATGATGAGTGGAGCGAAATACCCATAAACAAAACTTTCACTGTTAATCATCATCAAATTAACTATTTTTTAAGCCGGCTTTAATTGAGAAATCAAAGTACATAAAATTAGTTATGGGTCGCACGTTGCATCCTACCACAGAATTACTTTAAGTAAATTAATTGACACAAAAATCTCGATGCTGTACTGTCCTCGTCGACTTGTTTATTAAATTCTTATTTCTAGATGATGTTGAAATTTTCATTTTTATTACGACTTTTTTGGACATTATCCATCGTCTTAACCTGTTGAACCATATTCAAGATGTACAGCATATAGAGGTGTATATCCACTACGTTTCGGACGTTCTTCTTCAACTTAGATCTTCAGCACCCGACAGCGCCGGGATTCGCACCAGGGTACCCACGGTACCAAGGATTTCCCTATAAAATCTCTGCTAAAAGAAAATGGTACATGTGTAACAAAACTTCCTACTTTTCCCTCAATCTTGGCAAGTTTTACCAGTAAACTTCTCTCGGTGAAGGTATGTGGGCAAGACTGTTTCACATCACCTCCTTAATCACACCGCCAATTTGAATAATTTTTATTCACTATCTGAAGAAGATATGAGTGTAACATATCCCTATCAGAATCGATGCGGGAGATGTGACATCAATAAACAAACACAACTATGTAAAAGAAATTAGATTTTGTCGAAAGGAAACCGTTAATCCTTCAGCACCCGGAAACGTACGAATTATACATATGGTTGGGGTAAATACTGAAGAGGGTTTATATTTATGTAAGAGAATGTGCCGCAGTACCAATACAGCTAGCTTATTTAAGAAGAGATTATGAAAATAACATATATATTTAGGGAGGGATATTTTCTTTTGCCACGTTACTTTCTTCATATTGCTGTACCATATACTATATGACGAGCACGCATTGCAAAACATGTTGACAAGCCCGTTCTAATGTTCAAGTTCCTTGTTTTGTTTCTCGTGCATGGTTTCATTCATAATTGGATATAACAAACGTTTTCAATATCCAAAAGCGTTTATTTACGTACCAAAAGTATAAAACAATGTCAAAGATCTTCTCGAGAGATTATAGTATTTTCATACAAGTACTTTTTATTACCTCACGCTCATTTAAAATGGTAGCGGACGAATTAGGATTAACAGCTATAGTTAGAAATCAACTCGCAGAACCTTGTTTGTAGATGACTTTCTGTACTGTAAGTTGCTCTTGCACGACGCTGATTGAATGTGCTTTATATTTGATCGTATAATTTAATGATTCCATTTAGCTTTAATTTTTTATTACAATTCGTAAATTGTAAAAATAAATTATTATCATTGATTTGTTTTACAGTGAGCGATTATTAAAATTATTTTAGTTTTTCCTCAATAACAGGTTATCCAGTTTTAACCATATATAATCACATTGTGTACAAAATTAAATAAATATTTTTGCTTATCTGCAACTGCACAAGCGGAAGTGTTACACTATCTGCACCCGAAAATAATACTCGCTGAAATCTCAGGCGCTAGCATAGACGTCATTTACTAAAAATTAATTTCTAAATTTTTCAAATGGGAAAAAGAGTTTCGGAAAATATTAATACCTTCTGAATTATTACGAATAAATGGGTTTGGCTCAGAACAACTAAAAGATACATCCACGTATACTTTACCCACAAAAATTCATGCAAGCATGCATTTCATGTATTAATATTGTCGTTTTCACTAACAACATACCGTGTAAATAAAGTGAGGAAATAATACGAGAATTTGTTATTTTTTTGTGTGAAATAGTACTAAGATGAAAAAAGTTTAATTTAAACGCCCTCCTCTGAACAAAGTGTCTTGTGTTATGCGCTGCGCAAATGCATCCCTCCATAACGTACCCAGATTTTTTCTTGGTTACTTCGCATAAGTCACGGCCACGTAAAGTTTGAATCGTTCAAGGCAAAGCATCCATGACCATTGTTCATTGGCGTCGGAACCTCTCCGCAGATACAGCGGACTTCATAAATGCCTTTTATTATGATAGATACGCACTGAATGTCCCGCCCGTGAACTTGGGCTGGTCGACGCATGCGCATAACCGCGCGGCCCGTGTTGGCGCGAGGAGACGTCCATTAGCAGTTTACGGCGTGGTGGCGGCGGAGGTACGGGAGGCGGAGAAGCGACCTTGGCGCCAACGGACGGACGGACGCACGGCTAGCGACACACTGCAGATGCAGCGCACGCTCCGAGCCCCAACACCACCGCGCCGCAGGCGAATGACTCGGTCCATGCCGTTATGTTGGCAACGCCGCTCGCTCAGGGAATCCCGCTGACACTGACGTTGGGGCGCGAAACATTTTTAACTCCACTCAGCAACATGATTGGCGTAGTCGATGAAAATATTCTACGTAGTAGGAACTGTACTAACGTAAGCTCCTGGTTAAATCACACTCGCTATAACGAAGTTTTTTTTGACTCGGTGCGATCCGGGGGATACCTCGTAACATTGAGTTCTACTTAGTGATGCACAGTGATTTTAATACCGTTAATAATATCGATCTTTTAATATAAAGACATCAGACCGTTCGATGGATCTTCGTGAAATTGTGACAAACCTGTTGAAAATAACTTTCGTTATAGAAGGCATCTATCATAGCTGGATGTAAAAAGGGATACTTTCCGGATGTAATTAACATTACTTAAGATAATTACATTTGTAACGCAATTCATTCGAGCATAAACATGAATTATTCAACAGAAGAATTGACGTAGTAATCCATGTGACTGCGATTCCATTGTCAGGGACTTCAATGAAATTCATAAATAGTGAGAGAAAAAGAGCTATTTTCAAGCATTCCTTCGAGTGTTTTATATTAAATGCTTCTTACAAATGTATTTCCGTGATAATCCTGCTGCGGATGAGTGATTTAGTGACCTTGGAAAATGTCAATAGATGTTTAATCCCAGTACGTGTATGCAATGTCATGCTGAATCTATTTAGTACTAGTTGAGTTCCTGCAGCTTTGCTCACATGGATTCTGTAATAATAATTGCTCCTTCTCAACAATTCCAGCATTCAGAGATTTCAAAATATTTCTTTAATTCAATCGGGTACGAAACCCAGGTAAAACTATATTGAGCGCGATAAAAGTGGAGAAGCTGTCTTTTTAAAAATATCTTAACTGCGACCTGTATATAGCTTCTAAGGAAGGAGTAGTCAGTTTTCTAAGTAATCTTCCTCTACCACACCCAATCCCACCAACACAGTTCTGTTCCGCTCTGTATCTCACGGTAAGACCCCACCCTCTGGCGTTTTCACCTGCACGACTCTCAGTCCAAGTGATCAGATGCTTGGGGCGTAACGGTGCACTGACTCACACATGGAATACAAAACACGAATTTCCAGTCGTCAGAGCATCGCCAAACGCGTATGCAGATGGAGAATAACGTCATATCGCTCCCTCGCTCTCTCTGATTACACGCGCAGTAATGGCTTCGCGAACCGCCAGCATATGCCGCACGTATGACTTTTACTCGAAGGTCGACCTTGAGGGCGAAAACACGATGGACTCCACCCAAGTCACTTGCATTCTACCAATCCTTTTCCCTAGAATTTTCTCTGGGACGTTAAATGAGTAACATAAATAGTTTTTCCTATACTAATAATTCAAATAGTTCTTGAAAACTGAAAATCAGAATTTGCCATTTAATATTTCCTATACGTTTGTCCACAGGCGCAAGTGGATAGATTTGCTGTTCTATTGTTTGGTGAGTATTGTTTGGCGGTGGGACGCAGCGAATCTTAACAATCACAATACGGTTGATATCACTTGAGTTAAAGTAAAACAAAGATAATTTGAGTAGAATTTTCTACTTGTTTGTTAAAATAGTATGATAACCTACCTTCTACTAAAATTAACGTCCATTATATCATCTAATTAATAAATAATTGAAAACTTACGACCATTTTATGAACGAATAATAATGTTCATTTCTACTCTTTTGTAAACATATTTGTGTTTATATTTACATTTATATCATGTCCATTTGTCCTGTTATATTTATTGTTATAATTTGTTATTACTTGATCACATGACTTAAATCCAACATGTAGACAAGTTGTCAGAAAATATAAATATTGTTCGTCCGTAAAGATCGTAAATTTTTAATTATTTAATTAGATAACCTACATTGTCCTTGAACTCAATATTATCAAATTCTTCACGTATCAAATAATAAAGAGGTATGCAAGAGAGACAAACATTCTCGATACTACACCCCACTCCCCGAAAAAAATATTTTTAAATCCTGATGTTACAGTTTTACGAACTAGTTATGTTTAGATAAACGAATGATTATAAGCAAAAAACACGTTTAATGAATATCCTCGTGATTAAAATATATTTTTTAATTATTATTGAATGTATAATCTGAAGTCTTATTTTTCGTATTCTTTCAGTTTTTCGAAGCTAGCGAGCTCAAGTGCTGCCCGAGTCAGCATCGAAGGTCATCGAGACCATTCGGAACCGGTCTATTTTGCATGAATTCGCGGCGAAGCGTTGAACACGTTGGTTTTCGTTTGCGTTTGATATCCCTCGGGGAAGTAAAATCACGGTTCTTCAGTTTAAGCTGTGTCAAAAGTTCGAAAACTGTTGAGCACCGGGATTATTACTCATCCTATTGATTCATTTAATGTCTTATAGAGAGGTTCGGAACATAAGATCTGCTCTTGCATCAATCCGTTACTTGAGTAAGGGGATTGGGAAAGAGGGATTTTAGGTAACTGGGGAAGGTATGGTACCTAACCGACACTTATCTGAAGTAGGCGAGGTAAATCCCAGCTGAAAACCTCATCTTGTGCGGCCAAGCAGGGTTTGAACCCACGCTTTACAGATCAACGGTAAGATAAAAGGGAAGATACATACTTCCCAATATTTGCCGAATCTCTAATTTACACTATTCCCTGCCTTCCAACGATATCAAGAATTAAGGACTCTTCATTAATGACTTTTACACAACAGCAGTGAAACCTGCGTTGGACCGCATAGAGGACACTAACTTCATTTACTCTCTGCATGGAGGACAATAAACTAGCAGAGACAATTCCGTTGAAGTACCCAAAGAAAATCCCGAGAAAAACTGTCTGTAATTACAAGGTTATCCATTTTGGGGTTTACCATGGGTTCTGTAGGAATATTAAGCTCTGAAAAAAACTATGAACTTGCTCAATGAGCAACATAGAAACGACTTTTAATTTATCATGCAAAAAAAGAACCTTTCAATCCCTTTCCAATTCTTAAGCAGCACTGCTAGAACCGGTTTTTTTTAAGTATTATACCCCCTAACGACTCAAAAACATTCCTGAAGAAAAAAATTACACCATCTTCTATGTTCTCTGCATCTCCTTTTTGGACATTTGTTGACTGAACTAATAGCCTTACCGAACTCTTTAAAATGTCTAAAAACTATACATCTAAAAGATGTAGCTGTATATTATGTATAAGTTACAGAATATTAAACAATGGAATAATCTTTTTCACACTCTGTAGCAATAAACTTAGCATTTTAAAAACTATAATTGGGAGATCATACACAAATTTTCAGTCTTTTTTTTCGTACATTTTTCATCAAAGTAGTTTAAAAGTATTACACGATCATAAAATAAAATAGTTAATTTAATAAACTGTTTTCCGTTTAAATACAATTACTAATTCATTCTCCGTTTCGAACAAGATAAAAACTGACATTCTTTATCATTGTTTGTTGATTCTGAACTCAGTCATTGATTGCAACGTTTATTCCATTTCATTAGTACGCACTATTTTTGCTCGTATATTCTTGTTATTTTGTGCGAAACTTTATATATTTACAAACAAGTTGTTTTTTGTGTGTCTATAGGACTACAATTCGATTTTACTTCTACATTTGTTCTTAGAAGAATCCTTGATGTTATCCTGGCTACTTTATTCTCATCCAAGGTTGCAAAGCAAGTTAAGAAGACGTTTCATGAACACTTAGGGGCAAAGTGTGGATGTCCTGAAGTATAACAATAAGACTGTCATCGAAACTTACTACGCGCCAGTACACCACAGTTATTATTTGAAAATTCCAGACGAAGCATAGTGAAACGCTATGTTTTTGTTGCGTAATGTAAACTATGTTATAACACGAAAGCGGAGTCTCATCCAGCATATTTCCCTGTTTTTCGTTCACTTTGGTGTTCAATGGTCGAAAGAAGGTCACGAACTGATAGCGTCAGCAAGAGTGCGGATAAACGTAACGCACGAGAAAATAACTTAAGGTGTATGAAAACGGATTTTTTTTGTCTTACGTAAAACAAACACTAGTTTATGAAGCACCACGAAGAATAATTTAGTTGGCCGTGTTGATACTTCGAATATAACTGGAAACCACCCAATGAAAAACCGATAACATTGATCACCACCCGTTCATACTCCGATAACATCGATCCAAAACTATTATTTAACTTTTAAAAGAGTGAAAAATCCCGGATATAATTTTCCAGACTGACAAGCTATTTGCAGTGTAAAAGGAAACTCCTACTAGTACTTTCTTGATATGGGAAAGCGTAAATAATGTGGGTACATCGGTAGCACTATTATGGTCACCGATGCGTTCATAATTACCACTCTAATGCCACACAATACTGATTTTCCTTTGTGCAGACAAACCTTATGCTTGCCAACATCTTTTTAATTCATCGAAGATAAGAGGTTTTTTAGTTTTGGTATGTTTTTACAGGTTACTTATGTTCTTTTGTTGGATCCGTATTTTGTCTAAACAAACGTCACTATAAGTTAATAGTTTGCGACATAAAATACCGATACAAGTGTTTCAAAGGATACGAAGCTACAGGCAATATTTGTAAAAGGTGATTTTATTCAACTTCGGTCTTTCATTACATTTATCTAACGCAAACATTCATATCTGATGTAGGTGAGGGACTATAATATTTAACTGTGAAAGAATATTGACACTAGTGAAAATGAGCACGTATGATAAACGGGAAGCATGATACAATTTCGGTAGGTAAAAATATATTAATTAAATTTTTACCTTTATTGGACATACAATTATCTAATCTAAATCCACTTGAGAAGGTTACAATATAAGTTACATAGAAAATAAAGTCGCAAATCCTTAATCAATGTGAACAAGTATTTAATAAAAATCGACATTGTATTGGCCTATATCATGGAGAGAGAAAATTATTAGAATCCTCTTATCCCGTTCTCGTTCCTAATATACATGCATATGGCCGATTTGTCAGAAATCGAAACAGGACACCATAGTCCACAAAATTTCCATTATGGACTTCACTGCATGCAGTATTGCATAATTATTTGTCAGTTAGGAAGAAAGATTACGACATATTAGATTACCAATAAATCAGTTCCTTTTGGCAACAGAAATCATTTCCTAGATAACCAAGAAAATTACTAGCCATGTTTGACAAAAATTAACAAAAAAAGACACTTAGAAAATCGGCATATCTAAAAATCTGTATGCCCGATTGAATGCTACGACAAACGGTATCCTGGGATAAGTTAGTGAGTTGTGCCCTTGAATCAAATGACCTATATAGTGGAACTTAATATAAATGCATCCAAAAACATTCACCAATTTCATGACCCTCTACCCAACCCACCTTTCCCCAAATATGCAAAAAAGAGACTTTGTTTCGTAGATTTAATATTTTTAAAATTCTGTTAACATATAAAAATTGTTTAACTGTGGTAATTATAAAATTATTACTGGATACCTACTTCAGATCAGCAGGGACGAGTTTTATGAATTAAAACGGTTTATTCATTAAAAGTCATTTTTAGGAAAAAATACGAAAAACGGCTATAACTTTTAGACTTAGTCGGAAGATATTCAATGTATGTCTGTTTTCTGTCTTTCTCTTATGTAAGAATTTTTCAGAACTTTTCGAGCACTAGGCCATCATGAAAATCGAGAAAACCCCCAAAATAATAGCAATGTTCAGTAGCATTTAAACCTAAAATCTGAATTTCTCGTAGTATTCCTGAATGAATGTATTACTTATATTTTATATTTAAAAGTTGATTTTCGAACATTAAATATCGAAAAAAGAACTTTTACTAAACTTGTTGATTTAAAAGTATTTTATTTCAAACACATTTCAACGACACTGGAACCTATATATTTTGTTTAATATATATACCTACACAATAAAAATAATTCATTTCTTCAATTTTGAAAGTTCATATACTTCCAAATGCGCGCTACAGTACACTAAAATCAGACGAAATTCATGTCCTTAAGGGAAAACATTCGGCAGTTCGATATAGAATGTTGTATTGTTTACGATTATTATTATTAGGGCTCTAATGACCTTGAAGTTGACGAGCCCTAAAGCCCCACAAAAAACTATTATTATTTACGATCTCACTATTTTTTTCGGAGAAATTTGCAAACATGACCTTCGATAACATGAAGGAGCTGAAAATCAGACGTCCTGGTTTCCAGCAATGTGTGGTTTCCAGCATTAAATACGAATTCAAAGGCATCTGGTAGTTTTCTGGGTGATCGTCTAGATCATGCGTTCTCAACCTGGTGCTCGCTAATACTTTCCTACTAGCGTGGTTCAGGGCATGAGGACTGCGTTCCCCCCATCCTGGCCCGGGTTTTGCTTCGGTTTTCCTTCGGGTAGAGGCGAATTTCTTATACAGGTTCTCTAGGCTTTGTCTAGGGGCGTGTTTATTGTAACAATATATCGTGAATTTAGTGTTATTTCAATTCTTATGATTTTTAAACTCTAAACTCAGAATAATATATAGTTCGATAATAATTTGTAAGTGTCATTTTTTTGCGTTAAATTACAAACATATTGACCTTCTATTAGTATTATAACTCGCAGCTAACTTTTTATCTTATCTAGGAATTTTTGCTGAATTTTTTGAATCCGCCTCTGCCTTAGAGCCCTTGATCGGAATTGATGGGATGGTCCCTTGCTTGATTCCGGAGAGTAAATTGGTTTATTGTCCTCCACGTGGTCATACGCAGTTTGTACTACTTTTTTGACAATAAATTTATTATTAATTTTTATCATCCAATCATGGCTTTGAAAATTTAGAAGGAGTTGGGTGTTACTTAAATAAAATTATCTGAATGTTGCTATTTTTATCTCGCTATTAAGTAATATTATGCTATTAAGGTAAATATTTCGCCTTAGCTCATTTGATGTGTTTTGTGCGCTGTGTTAATGATCAAGGAGCTAAAAATACTATATTATGACAATGAGTTTTAAAAAATGTATTTATTTTTAGTGGTACTCGCATATATGGTACTAGCAGAACCACCCGGCGTAGCCCTGATTGAAAAGAAACAAAACTTTCATTACTGGACATTCTGTCATTAAAAGACCTATGAATAATTCTGGATTTTTTAGCTCATTATGTCCGGCGTAATCCGGGGTTCTTATATAACTTCTAAATTCATGTTAATTTCCATATTTCTCAACTTTTTTGATATTAATTTTTTGTTAATTTTAAAACTTAAATATCACAAAAAACCTCTACAGAAATACGCACTGTTTTCAGTACAACGTGCTTATATAATTATATAATTAAGAATTATTTTAAAATCCAGTCTGAAGGAAAAGACGTCTGAATGCGTTTCTTTTTATTTCACGTTTACGTTATGTACTTAAAAGCAATGTCCTAGAAAGCCTTTAAATAATTTTGCTTCTACGATTCATTCACTAGGATTATGTTCAGTGATTTGTCCGCCTCACGTAATGCAATTGCACTCAAGCGGACACTAAGCTTCATAGCCAACCGTCATGCGAGTGAAAATTAACATTCTAGTTCCAATTTTAACTGTTTTTCTGCTCTTGTAAACCATCAATATTAAGCATACTTTGCATTTTAGTTGGAATAATCCTTAAGAAGAGTCCTCTGAAATTCCAAACAATTTTTCCAATTTCCGTACCACAGACATTCCAAATAATTCACTTTTATTACTACAGATCATGTGGATGTGGTGCTCAATCGTCAAATGGTTGGGAACGCCTTGTCTAGATATTAAAAGTAAACTGAGATAGAAAAGAAGAAACACAAAAGACTACCTGTCGTGCCAAGGTAAAGACAACAAGAAATGTAGATATGAAAATTCCGCCATGTTTATAAACAATGGAGACAGTCGGTGTATTTTCGGTCACGGACAACAGTACGTAATAAAAGTGAAAATCTTATAATCATTAGGGGAGAATATCAGAGGAAGAGAGAACGTGCTCACTAAATTGTTCGCTGTCACGAAATATAAAAAGAAATGTATCTCGATTTTTTAAACATTTGTTTCAAAATGTCTATCTATATCTATTTGAATATGTTTTATGCTTTTTGTGTGCAGTAAATACGTCCAGATTAGTATACGTTTCTTGACCGATTTTATAATATAAACAAACTTGATATCTTGAGATGTTTGTCAGAACTTAATTAAATCTCCAACGTTTGGGATATATTTTATCCATCAGGGCTTGTTACAAAAACCTATTACCTCCCATGCGTCATTCCACTCTCTCCCAACAATCCTCTGGAATAAGCAGGATCAGAAACACTGCTCCTCCACGCCGCAATGTTGCTTACATGAACAAATTAAAGAAGTCTGTTATTTGTATTTCAGTTCATATAAAGAAATGGAGCTAAAATTGTGTCGATGTTAAAAACGTTTTTAAATTATCTGATTTTCGTCTAACGAAATTCCAATAATTTTGTAACGTATTTTCGAAATTGATGTAAAAGTGATAAACGAAATGAGCATATTTGTAAAATGTTTTTTAACTATATAATTTTACATTTTTTATACGAGAGCACGATATACGTCGTCTGGAAAGCCACAAAATATGATGTTGTATGTGCCAGGATGATGTATAAACTAAATTTCCTCTGGAGCGGCGACGACTGTTCTTGTCAGTTGTAGCACACCCGACTGCTGCCTTTCGGGTAGCAGTTCGATGTTCTGTGAAGAAATGAATTATGGTTTCTTAACTGTAATTAGATAGTCAAGTGGTAGGAATTACAAGTAATAGTACTATATTACATTTCTCTGCTGACATCGAGTGAAATTGAAGTTAAATCTACACTTGAAAAGAAGATTTGTGCAGTAAATACGTCCAGATTAGTATACGTTTCTTGACCGTTTTTATAATATAAACAAACTTGATATCTTGAGATGTTTGTCAGAACTTAAGTTGTACAATAGTACAATAGTTGTTACATTAAATTAATGTACAACTTGGTACAGCAAATAAATAAAAAACAACACGACAAATAAAAATTAATAAATTGTAAGAGTAACCCTATAAAACATATACATTAAATTCAAATAATATAAACTAGCTAACACATGCGATTGAATCACACGGGAAATTCAATGAAAATAACATTCTGTACGATAAGATGAATGTTTAATTTGATTTAAGCAAGACTATTTTATGTACCTAGATGTATGGCAGATACTACTTTCCACATCTGCTATGTGTAGGTAAGTTGCACTCTGTTTCATATTTAGCGTCAAACAATGGAAACAAGACATTAGAACAGTTATGAATAATATATGATAATACACAATGGAGCTCCATGTAACTCGGGTACAGTTCCCCTCGAATATTGCTACAAGAATAGACTTGTCAACGCTTTCAAATATCACAAAACGATCGAGACAACATGTGTATAAATATTTGCGTATTTATACACATGATTCGGAAAAAAACCCTCAAATATTACAACTTCACAACACTTACGAACTTACTTCAACACGTTTTGATTTTTCAACGAAAATAAATGAGTTTGTAATCGTGAAGTTTTGTTTTGGGTTATGACAAAGAAATGCTTTAGTTTGTTGATCAATTAAAATTAAATATATTTGAAATAACTTCGTGTATTAAGTAATTCTATAAAATGAGATTTCTTTCACTAATATCTTGATTCAATACTCCATTCATAAATGTACTCAGTTATATCGTTTTCCCATATTTCTCATAGCGCAAATCGTTGGAGCCTCAAGTCGCAAAACATTCACACCCATTAGAATTCGTTCATATGCGTAAAAAATACCCAGTTCGAGATAATTAATAATATTCACGTCGCGTGGAAGTCATGGATGTATCAACCACGTCTGGATATCGGGTTCAGTCACAGAGACCGAGCCGGAGCCCCAGATTGTGTATCCAGGGGCTAAGTGGGCAGAAGCCAGCTAAAGCATTGTATGCGGTACGACGCGATGGAGTTCTTGCCCTCTTAGCCCCAGTACGTAATACCGTGAGCAACATGTAATACGTCGGTTTATGAGCTCGGAAATCACGGTAGTGGCTTATATACAGTGCGCGTTTCTGTAGTAAAATTCGATTGTGGAAGATCTACCTCTGCGGAGACCACCTCCGCTTTCCGATGAGTTGCCAGCGTAGAGTTCGCGCGGGTATTGGGGCTTCAGTGGAGGGAGGGATGCGAAGGAGGACGCTTACTCGTAGGACCGATGGAGCTTGCCATCTGACACCCGGAAGCTCTGGCAGCGGAGTGAGGAGGAGATTCTATTTGGCAAAAGAATCCTCCGCGTTTGCGAGCGTCGCCGCCGTCTTCGCTGCGACCGCGTGTGAATGTGCCGCTGCCACCAGCTCCAACAAAGAGCTCGGATTGGAAGGTATCTTCTTCTCGTTCTCCCTCCTCCCCTCTTTCTTTTGCTTTGACGGAGGTGTATTACGGGTCTGGAAATACGAATTCATTCTAAAAGTTCGTTTTTCTCTTCAAGGAGGATATCAGTAAAAATGCGTATTTCATTTTAAACAAATATTGTTCCTTCAATTCTTTCTCATTATACCAAGTACTTTCGTTACTGATTTTCATGGTAATAAAAGAAAGGAACATTTCTACTAAAAAATACAGTTTCGAGGAAATGTGTTACTCAGCTTCTCTAGAGAGTACACAACAAACGTTTTACTCTACGTTACATTGCATTTTTTTACTCATATTATCCAATATAGTCCATATTATCCGAATTTTGCATTACGCGGATCACTGGTGGTTCCGGTGTATATTGTAATCGACCACAGTGGATCATAGCAAAGGAGGGTACTAATATCGTTATTCTATAACGTAGGGAAACCTAATTATACATGAATGTGTTTCGTGAGTGGGTACCTGGCTATCTTTGCTCCTGTGCCCTGATCCCGACATGCGATGTACTTTGGAGTACACGGGTCGACGCACTGCTTCTCTGCGCAGTCCTGGGGACACAATTCGCGATGGTCTGTTTCCCACCCTTAGCGCCGTCACATTGGACGCCGTGCCGCCTTCTCCCGCTCGTAATCCAACGCTCAGCTTTCGGCGTCCCAACGGCAACGTCTGCCCCGGTGGTTTGGGCCCCGCCGCCTTCTTGACTGATTCCACCCGCGCCGCCGCTGCCCTCGCCACCGCACGCACCGCCGCCGCGCGCGATGCCGCCGCACGCGCCGCCGCGCGCGATGCCGCCGCCGCCTTTACTTGCGCCGCTCGCATCGTCATCGCCCGCGCCGCCCTCACCTTCACCGAGTCTGGAGAGGAAGGGGTGGAGCGACCGATGGTGGGACCCTCTCGAGTCTCCCAAGACAGTTTCATCGAGCGAGGCGTTCCTCCTCTCAAATTGTCTGGAGAGATGTCTCTCGACGTGAGAGTCGAGCGATCCGTGGAGCGTGGTTCTGATC
This sequence comes from Laupala kohalensis, assembly GCA_002313205.1. NCBI lineage: Eukaryota > Metazoa > Arthropoda > Insecta > Orthoptera > Trigonidiidae > Laupala > Laupala kohalensis. Next base: position 1,449,332 of record NNCF01127806.1, read on the forward strand.
GTCGTGGCGTCGATCGTTCAAAGAAACTATCGCCTAACACATCGCTCGATATTCTCCCAGACCTATCACTCAAAAACACTTGAGAGCGAGGTCCCGAGCGAGCTACCGGTCGACGTTCCGTCGAGCTATCATTGGCGTTGTCGTCGGAACGATCGCCCGACCCATCGACAGTGAGATCTCCCGATGCATCGCTAGTGAGATCGCCGTAACGAAGGGGTGTGCGATCTTTGTATGGCAAATCGGTCGTGTGATCCGAGCTTCCATGTCGGATCGAACCATCCATTGAACGAATGTCCTTCCTTTCATGCACATCGTCCGTGGACGCTTCTTGCGTACGTTCTGTGGGTGTGAAGGCTGAGCGGACGCTTGACATCATCGACTGAGGGTGTAAAGATGCACTAGAATGATCCATAGAGAAACTTCCAAAGTTGTCCTCTGAAGGGTCCACTGCGCGTGCTTTTGAAGGTTTCTTGCTTGCTTTTTGTCCTTCGTCATCAGTGTGGTCTCTTCTCGTCTCCCTTTCTGCTTGCGATTTATGAAATTTTGCTATTTCTCCTTCGAGGTTTTTCTTGTCCTGACGAACTTCTTGGCTTTCTTTACCTTCGCCTTTATTCAAACCGCCCTCGTTCTGGTCTTTGCCAGCGTTTTCTGTGTGAGTTGCGCTCTTTTTGTCGATATCATCTTTATCATGTAGTTTTTCGATTTTTTTGTTGAGGTTCTCCTTATCTTCTTGGATTGTTTCTTCTTTTTCTTTGTTGGTTTCTTTCATTATTTCCTCTTCTTTCGGTTCTTTATGAACTTTCACATCTTTGTCCTCAGGTTCGCTTTCGTGTACGTGAGCAATTGCTTCGTCCGTGGGGCTCGGTCTACTTAAATCCCCTTTACCTTCACTCATCTCCACCTGCCCCCCTTCAGTCTCCTCTTCCAAGCTCTCTCCACTTGCTTTCTTCTCTTCCATTCGAACATTCTTATTTTTCCCCTCCTCCTTATCATCACCACCTTCCACGGTGTCAACAACTTTTTTCTCAATGTCTTTTTCTTTAATACTTTTGATCTCCTTCGTTTCATCCTTCTCTTCCCTTTGCTTTGTTTTTTCTTTAACTCTCTCCTCGTTTTGGGACCGCGGGAGGCTACCAATCTCTTCTTTCTCCGAGTCGTCCACCTCTGTGTCGACCAAACGGCTTCCCGTAGGCTTGCACTCATTGCCAATATTTTTCACCTCAAGTAACTGCTTTTCGTGGTCCAATAAATCTTCTGTGCTGTCCTTTAGGATATCCCTCCAACTCTTGGCTATACTCTGAAACCATGTTGTCTATTCCGTATTCAACTTGTTTTAGAATTTGTCACGTGACACATTTTTAATATTTTAGTTGTTAACTATCAATAGAGGAACACTACTTTTTTAATATTATAAAATAAATTATGAATATATAAGCACCCAAAAGATAATATGAATATTTATGTTTAAATGTAAAAAATGGAAGATAAAATATAATCAACTTTGTTAATATATATATATATATNTGACAATTAACATAACTGAAAAGCAATATAATTAAAAAATTACGCAATAAAATTTTCAGAATAAGTTCGAAAGTACTCTAAGGTATATTTCTCTTGTTTCTTTTATTTATTTCGTTCAAATAGGCGGTTTGTTTTGTCACGAAAGAACGAGTAAAATATCTTGGAGTAAAAAGACAGTAAAAGAGGTATTTGAAAACTATAGTTTTGAGCTCGATAGCTGAAAATTGCCCACGATTAGACACGCTGTACGTATGCCTGTCTCTTANCACGCATATGCCTGTCCTTTCCTTATCTTTTCCAATTAGATACATGATAACCTGTTACTAAAGTCAACCCTTGCTTTGCGCTGCCGTGAATACGAAATAAATTCTGGCGTTGTTGTGATAGTTTTATGCCTGTTGAACCAGCGCAAAACTGCCAAATTCTGAGAAAATTTTAATGGATTGAAATATATTTAGGGTAATCAATCCTGATTTGTCTCGAAATGGTTACAATTTTTTAAATCTCAGAACGTCTATTTTGTCGATGTACTTGTGAATATTTTTGCGAGATGTCACATTCATCTACATGTTTGTAGGTGTTCTTTATTCTTATACTATCGTTGAATACAATTAGAAAGACACTGGAAAAGGGTAGAATTGGGTTGCCAGAAGAAACAAAATTCAATGTCTGATTTTGTCGGTGACGAGGTGTGTCGTCCTCAATGGAGCGAGAGAAAAATTTTCAGACAATCACCTCGTCAGCACTCTATGGAATCGATAGTTTCATGTACGAAATCTCACCTCGGAAAGAGGAACGCCGAAGAATGGAGTTTCTTTAAATTCATCTGTTTGCTTCTTTTCCTGCACAGTTGCCTTGAAGACACATGGATTTCCTACACTCGCGGTGGATGCTTTGTCTCTCGATTCTTCACATTCCTTCACCCCAAGCACTACTTTCATAATTTCACTAACTGCGCTTCGACTGGCTTTCGCTTTCATGGAAGTCATAAGTGGATTCTCAATCTCCGTCATTGATCCGTTGTCTTTCTCTGTCTTCTTTTGCATAAAAGTGATTTCGGTCTTCAGACCTAATTCGCTGCTAACAGGTCCAGGTACATCATCTTTTTGCGAGGTAATTGGAACTCCGTCTTCTGGAGACTTGACAGGGGGTCGAGATAAAACACCTCTTCTACCTAGAGGTGTTCTCGGCACCACATCTTCAGAAGATTTCTTCACTTGAATTTTCGATTTGGGATGAGAAATTTCGTAAATTTCTCTCGTTTCTACAAGCACTTTACCAGGAACAAACTCAGTGGATCCAATCTTTTCATGAATGACCTTGTTGCTATCTTTTATAACGGATGGAGTTTTATCAGGCGTGACCGTTTTCGCATCACCAGACTCGTAATCAGAACGACCTACAGATTTCTCTTCTGGAGTATCGCTTTCATCCGCTGATTCCACTTCTGTGTCGCCTTCTGATTTTAATTCTGTTTTTGATTCTGATTTTCGCTTGGAGGTTTCATTCTCCGTATCAGAGGTTAGGCTAAGTGTTTTACGGACAGGAACAGTGAGTTCGTCTTGTGTCTTGTGAGCAATCGATGTTGCAGTTTCCGATTGAACCTTTGCTGATTGGACTAAACAGTTCTCATCAGATTTTTCCTTTCCTTGTGACGAAATGTTCCTTCCCATTGTATCACGCAGGGTGCCTGTCGATCTGCCACGTAAAACATTCTTCGTATCTACTTTAGTTTTTGAAGAATCAAGTGATTTCTCGCTGGTGATCCCTTTCGACCGATTCCATGAATCAAAAAGGGTCCTTCTAGGCGCCTCACTTTTCGTAACAGTAAACGGCATAAAATATGATGCCTGCTGTCTTCCTACGCCCTTCTTTGCTATGCTCAATTTATCTTGTTTGCTTTGGCGCTTCTCGACAATTGTAGGCACAGTATTCTTCTTCTCTGGTATACTTGAAGTCCCTCTCTCATGAACACTAGGATTATCTACGAACTTCCCTTCCTCTTGCTCTCGCTGCGTCCTTTGAGCAATTGCTTGTAGTTTCAATCTGTCAGCCTCGGCTGCCAAGCCTCTGAGTCTCGACGATTGATGCTTCTTCGGAGCGCGAGGAAGTGTTTTGTACACCCCTTTCTTCCTGGCATTCGTGTCAACGTGTGTGCTTCTTGGATGAGTCGATTTACGATCTCGATGCGAAACGTTCTCACTAGACGAATCAACTATTGCTGAAACAAGTGAAGAAACGTCTATAAAGGGCGAAGGTTCTCCAGTTTTGCGGTGCCAATCTTGCAGTCGTTTGATTTCTCTCTTTGTCTCTTGGACTAACTGTACTTCTCTCTGTGTCTCCTCCCTAATCTTTCTCTCGATCTCGCTGTCCTGCCATACGCTTATCCTTTTGATGCCCGCTACTTGCCTTTCCACCTCTCGGCAGATGGTGGGCTTGGAGATGTCATCCTTTACCTCGTCTTCTGAATCTTCGAATCGCGAGTGGACAGATGCATTGTCTCCTGAAGCGACTGCTGGAGGAATCTTCTGACGCGGGGGTGTCTTCACCTCGGCTTCAGTTTCGGATGTTGATGGGTAAGCTACTCGCGACGGTCGCTTCACACTACACAGTGAAGAAAGAGATTTTACAATGTGTCGCGTAGAAGGAATGGAATGACAGTGATGTCAAACCAATACTACTTGTAATGGGACGATTATTCCTACCAATGTCCATTCTAAAATGTTGTTAGAAAAAAACTTGCACAAGCTCCTCCGGCAAAATGAAGTCAAGTCACTCTGCATACAATTTGGCAAACAAAAGTGCAATGTTATTTACAACTTTATTTTCGACGATATCGCTATCAATTTTAAAGTATCAACAAAAAGTTTTTTTTCGTCAGGGAGAATCAAATAAGCAGTAATCAAGTTAGTTCGTAAAGTATAGTAATAGAAAATTATAGTAATAGAATATTTATTGGGTTTGGCTGAAACCGTCAGGTCTGCTCTTCCACAAAACCCTGTACAGAAAATGCACATACAAAATAAAAAACACAAATTACAGTAATAATTAAAATTACAATGATGGTTGAAATTTAAAATAATTAATAAAGCACAAAATTAATTAGTATTACAATAATAATGGAATTTACAAAAATAATTGAAATTGAAAAAAATAATTAAAATTTAAAATAATAAACTACAAATTTAATTAAAATTACCATAATAATTGGTTACAATAATAATAAACTATAAAAATAATTATAATTTAGATAATAAAGTTACAATAGTAATTGAAATTAAACATAATAAAAAACCCACAAATAATTAGAATTACATGAAAGTTGAAATAATAACCACAGTTATTATTTAAACAATGTGAAGAACAAAATTTACTTAAAATTTACATATTCTCTCTTACATTTTAAATATAATTAAAAATATGTGTTACAATCTAATGGAAAATCTATAAACGTTGGCTTTCGCAGCCGGAGTCAGTATGTCTGGGACAAACCGCGTCTTAGTAGATAAAACTACCAACGTTTCGGCCTTCATGCTGAGGCCTTCTTCAGGGCAATGTCGCTGTCGTACTCTGGTACAGACATAGTCGCTGTCGTACTCTGCGTACGACAGTTTAGGTCAGTACGACTCTGACATTGCCCTGAAGAAGGCCACAGCATGATGGCCGAAACGTTGGTAGTTTTATCTACTAAGACAAACCCGGTTCCCGGACAAACGTTCATAATGGAAAATATGTTGTTTTACCTATTTCATTTACAAATTATCATATTTTAGTATGTAAACTTACTAAATATATTTTAACCTACAAATTTCTTGGTAATTACAATTATTCTCAAATACGCAGAAACTTATTTCCCTAACGCTAATACAAATTGTTTACCAAAATTATGCTGATTTTACATTTTTAAACAAGAAGAGCGTATCTGTTCTGAATACTTACAATAATTTACTGGCATTCAAGAGATATGAATGTATTCTCGCTTTAAACTGTTTGAGAGAAGAGCAGCCTCTAATATCATTTGGAAGTTTGTTCCATTCCCTAATCACAGTCAGTGTAAGTGAATTGTGAGCATAGTTGGTTTTGTGCCGTAATAAAAGAGTTCAAGAGAAAATTACATTTATTCGTCAAGTATCGTGGTGCTTTAAAATGAATAATAGATTGAGGCGATGTTTCTTGCGTCGGTGGAGACGTAGTAGGTCATTTTCATGGTAATGTATAGATACGTGATCAAAATTTCTGAGATCATAAATATAGTTTCTAAGGTAGAAACTTGCATATGCATTTCAACATGTAGAATTTAGAAAATATTTTCTTTTTAATGGAGTTTATAAGAGTGTCCCAACTTAAGGTGCTGGTCATTATTACGGCCAGGTTTGTGACTTCTGTTCTCCAAGGTATCCACGTGTTGTTGAGCGTTAGGTGTTATTGGTTATTGTTAAAAATGTTATTAAGTAATCTTTGATTTCTAATGGAACTGATTATGATTGCTTGTGATTTGTTTGCATTCAAATGGAGTCCATTTTATTTCGATCACTCGGCAACGGCAGATAAGCGGATGTTCTCCCTCTGATTTGGAAGTCAGTGGAAGATTTGGACATTTGGAAGTCATCTGCGTAAATGTGATGTGATCAATGTTTGAGTGAATTTGGTAAACTATTAATATAGATAATGAACAATAGAGGTCCGAGACTGCTCCTTTCGGGACTGCGCGGGTCACATACTGAAATTCCTAAGTTTGCATATTTACGTGAACTTACTGTCTACATGAAAGACAATTTCTAATCCAATTCAAAGTTGATTCAGAAAATCCTAAATTCCTACATTTTGATATCAAAATGTCATGATCCACTTACAATTAGTCGAACGCTTTACTGAAATCTAATAATGTTAGTATTGTGATTTCTCCAGTCTTATGATTGTTTAATATCTTCTACAATTTTAAGAAGAGCTGTTTCAGTGTTTCTGTCTCGCTGAAAACTGTCAAGTAAAGTAAAAAACGCTAGTAAAGTATGTTTGAACCTAACGTAGTGAAATTTGTTTTTAAATTTTCTTACTATCTTCCTCATCAGACAACTATGTCGACGATATCATTGCAATGGAATACGTGCTTCTTCTTATTAGAATGCATCAACTTTAATTTTGGGTTGAGCGAGTGAACGGAATAAGTAATGTTTTATTTAACACTGGCATGTTTTTGCCATTATTAAAAATTGATAAAAAGTTATCTTTTTAAATTTGGGCATGGCTGTTTTTTATTGAAATAAGTCTGTTTACAACTTGAAAAGTTTCAAAATTCAATTCTGAAAGACTTTTTGTTCTTACATTAAATAGATACATATGAATTATTATTATTATTATTATTATTGTATTAATGAGAGAAAAAGATGTACAGCGTAAAACATGTGTAGTGAATAATCTATTCATTTCAAAACTATCAAAATATTATTTAATGCCTTCATACCCTCAACTCTTCAAACCATTCTCTCCTCCTTCAGTCCCACTATATCTTAGAGAGAAGTTTGAAAATTGTTAAGAACACAAAAAACAACAAATAAATCCTCAATCTTTCAGTTGATATTGGAAGCATATACCTTATATAACCCGTAACTCAATTATCCCATAAGATCGTATCGTAAAAGTCAATAGTATTTTTTAATGAGACATATCAAATCGGTTTAGTCTGTCTCCCAAGCTATTGACTATAAACGAGACAACGACATTTTTCAATGAGGAATCCCTGTTTCAAGGACGACATAAACTACTCACTCTGGAACAGAAAAGGTCACGCTAGTTACTTGCTATTTAATTCAGCTTATCTACAATGAGCGGGAAGAAGAGAGCTTTGCTGGTTCGGTTAATTTCCTATTCAAAACTGAAATTGTGAAGATGATTTACCAAAGTTCGACGACGTCAACACAGAGGAAGAGACGCACATATAAATGTAAATAGTGTAAATAGTACAACTATATTACACTATACTATTGTGAACTAGATATTAGTATGGCTCACTATATGTAGTTATTCGAATCAGTGTAATAACATCAATAATATCTACTTAGTATAAAGAGCTTACAGATTAACCCAGTTTTTGGCTCATACCAAAGTCATAGGTTTCAACAACGGTGGCCGTCAGATAACAATGAACGATTTGTTCCGAGGGGTGAACGAATGTCGAATTACTATGGTTAGAAATAGGAGCTAGCATCAACATGGACTTTCTGAAAAACGTGATTGTAATGTAGTCTTATTGATGCTCACCTTTGTCGCAAAGTGCTCCTCAAAGGTTTTGTCAGAACTTTATCTATTTAGTTTTATGTGTACTCAACTTTGGCACGGTTGTGTACATAAATTCTGTAGCCCCATCCTGGCCCGGGTTTTTCTCCGTTTTTCCTTCTGGTAGAGGCGGATTTAT
>NNCF01127806.1:1457336-1499784 GCA_002313205.1 Laupala kohalensis
CAATTCTTATGATTTTTAAACACTATACTCAGAATAATCTATAGTTCGATAATAACTTGTACATGTAAATTTACAAACATATTTGCGTTAAATTACAAACATATTGACATTCCATTAGTATTATAACTCGCAGCTAACTTTTTATCTTATCTAGTAACTTTTGCTGAAATTTTTGAATTCGCCTCTGCCTTAGGGCCCTTGATCGGAATTGATGGGATGGTCCCTTGCTTGCTTCCGGAGAGTAAATTAGTTTTTTTCCCTCCACGTGGTCATACGCAGTTTGTACTGTTTTTTGACAATAAATTTATATGGTCTCATACTGATTCGTATGGCGGAAAATCAAATTATATATCCTCACCTCCGATGGCAGTTCAAAATCGTAGACAGCAACCGAACTGTCGCTCCCTAAGTCTACATTTCGTGCAACTTTTATTTACTTCCTTTAATAACTGATAAACCAAAAAACGTTTTATTCATTCTCATGGATATTATACTTAATAGCGACTTGCCTTCGTAGAATTCTTATCAAAGCTGCAATATAAACACTGCAGTCGTCTTCCTTTATAGAACGTCATGAATTCATTGAACTATGCACTGCTGTGAATACTTCCGGATATTTGGAATCATTTCATAATTTCAGAACTATCTAGGATAATTCATAATTCATAATCATTTCATAATTCAGAACTATATAAGATCGCACAATTCAGTACTATGTAGAAGTTAACCAACATGTTTATCTCTAATGTTCTTTGTTTTTTTATTTCAATTATCAACTGAAAAATCACCCTTGTAATTCCACACAAAATGAAAAAGTATTTGAAAAATTAAAAGAAATCAGTGCTACACTAATTAAGAGGAGTCGAAGTGAATGGAGTTAATCAATGAGTCAGATTATTCCTTTAAAATCTCTGCGATATTAATTTATTCAATTAATAATACAAATTTCCAAAATTCGAAAAGAAAAATTCTGCACAATGTGATCAGTATTGTTCGTTTAAATAACATATGACGAAAATGTTAGTATTTCCTTAATACGGAAATTTTGTGGTATGAACCTTTGGTTTCCCAGGAATATTAGTCACGCTTTTTCACGAACAGTCTAGTATTGCATATACTAGTGGTACATGATTTGCTCTTTAGTCAAAGAAATTTACGTCGGAGACTTTATACCATCCTTTAGAAAATTGCATTCGAAAATACAAATTCATTCATTTTCAAACGTCAAATTCAAGACGCGAAATTACGTGGACGCAAGTAACTATAGAAATTAAATAGTGTTGAAAGTACAGCCTATAATGTGCCTAACACAATGTCAGTTGTTTTTGGGAGTTAGGTCAAACAAAATAAAATGCTTAAGTTTACATAAATGCTTACAACGGTCGAAAACGGTGCGCATGGTGGAACAAAAATGGCCGCCATTTTTAAACCAGATATTGTATATCTTTTTGTTTTACGTTTTCCCACTCTCCAATAATAATATAAGCAACACACACACAATGAAATTTTTCTGAGGGGGTGCGGCGACATGCTCTGGGTCACTTGGTATGGATTGACCCGCTCTTACAACTCCAGAAAGTGCTTGTAGGTAGTTTAGGTCTAGGGTGGAAACATTTGAGGGTGGTAGCTTCATTATTACTCGTACTATTGCAATTATTATCAGTTTCGGGTATTGAGGAGATTTCAATATTACGATTGATTCGGAATATTTTCGGAATAATAAATTAATAACAGTACATTTCATTGTTAAAATTTTAGAACGCATTTAATAACTACCATTATTATCTATTTAAATAGGATCTGTTACATATACTTTAGGTGGTATTAAAAACCGTCAGTGAACTATATTTTTTCCTTCAGGGGGAGGTGTGTAGCTTTATTTGGCATTCGGGCGCATGTGAGTTCAATCCACCTCAGCCTTCGGACCCTCGGTGGGATGATCCTTTGCTTGCTTTCGAAGAGGAAATTAGTTTTGTGTCCTCCAGGTGGTAACACGCTGTTGGTAATTGCTTTCTTGATAATAAATTAGACATATTTTACATACTATCAAGTTGATACATTCATAGTCTTTCGCGATATATTGCTGTAATTTCATCTCGATGCGTAATGTCGTACGAAAAATATTAATAAAGAATATATTTGAAACATTAAATGATAATGAACATACAAAACATTAGAAAGTAAATATTATTGCTAAAAAGCTGGCAGTCACGAGTTCAACACACGTTGCTTAAGTTAATCACACAAAGGTTTACCAGACGGTACTTAGATAGGTGGATGCTACGATCACAAACCATCCATCTGTATGCCTGGTTTACGAGAAGAGAATTGCGAAACATTATTTTGACCATCACGTCTACTGAAATACTCATTATTTCAGAATCATTACATAAAAACTCCGTATAAATACTTTTATATTAAAGGATTCGATCAAATTGTTTAAAATATTCACAGGGTTAGGATTTTAGATGCAAATTGCGTACGAAAGAAAGGATAGGAATAGGTACTAAAAAAAGAAAAAATGGAATGAAATGATGCTATTTTAATCAACAAGCTTATGAAAAACATATTTCTCCTATTCTAGTTGACTGAGTTAGAAACAAATACATCAAATCTCTCTCTCTCTCAAAAAAAAAAAAAAAAAAAAAAGNTTTTCTTTAAGGAGATAGAAAGTTTTTGTTCATGGTAAAGCTTCTTTCGACATCCACCGAAACCAATGGGGCAAACTTCGAATTCACTCCGAATGGCAACTCCTAATTTCTCAACATACGGATTCTCCTGGATGGCTAAACTCAAAGCATCTAATTATTCTCTATCGAAAGTAAAAACGTCCAATTGGTTCTCCTTTCCGAGACCTTCTTCCACTCCTGTAATTGCCGCAGTCAGGTCCTTGTAACCATGGACACACACTAGTCTGGATCCAAAGAAAGCACCAACTCCTTAATATTGTCAATATTCTTAAATATCTTATATTGATTTGAAACCATGGAATGAAACTCACTCGTCATATCCCTTATACATGGTAACATGCGCTCTAGTTTTATTGAAAAGCTACAGTAAAAGGGAAATAGGAAATAGGCACGGCTGAGAGGGAAAAAAGCTGCAAAGAAAATGCCTTTGGCGACTGGAGGCAAAATTACACACTGGTCTGTTTTTCTTTTTCAGAAGAGCTTTAATGTAACCACAGAAAAAAGGTGCGCACCTAAAAATCCTAACACTGAATATTATACATTCATAGCAATTGGGTTGGCTATTTTGGGTATTGCTTTAACCCAATAGCCACTGGTGGGGTTGCGCCTTAATTTTTTAGCATCTTGCCTTAGATCCATCGAGTCATTGAGTGATATGTATCGTTCTCTAAACGAAACACAAACACGCTTAATGGTTGTCCTAGTAGATTTTAATCTTTAAAAAATTCTAAAATTAGAATTAATGAAGCAAATTACTATGTTGATATTGATTTCAGCTTTTAAAATAAACTTTACGTGTCATTCCAGCATTATATAGACCATTTAATATTTGGACGAAATATATTCCCCCTTATGAGAAAAGTTATTAAGTATTAAAACTTTTGATTTTAATTTTTATTCGCCGTTTTCGTTCTGTTCACTATTGCCAACTATGGCACGGGCATTTTCGTTATGATGGCAAGTCATGCTTGCGAACGGAGTCAAGCGAGTTCACAGTTCATGTTACTTTCTCCACGCACAAACTCTTTTGATACACAAGTTAAACTGTCGTTATTTGTTACTATTATTCATAAAACTAGTACAATTTGATTTTATTATAAACAAAGAGACTTTTGGATGATTTGACTAAAATTACCGGAACAACTACCTTGACACATTGAATGAATAACATATTGTGGAAAAGTGCACTCCATTCTTACACTCGTTATCATATTTTTATATGCAATATACCATCCACAATCCATTGGTGATTTAGTACTGACTCCAGATGACCCAGCATTACATTATACAAACGATCGCAGTCTTACGAGAAGGAAGTCCAATGTTATCTATTCTGTTCATAATAAAATAGACATTACAACAGTAATTCATGAATAAAAACGTAATTCGTGAATTATGGTATACTGAAATCTGAGAATCATTAAAAAGAGTATGAATTGAAACAAAGTTTTCGAAAAATGGTATCAAGTTTGACTTTCTCGTTCTTCGACATTTTTAGTTGAAAAACTCTTAATTGTCCGGAAATGCAAGGCAAATTTTGTACTGTGTTTTTTAGTCTGTGTTATCTTTTTTTAAATTTGTGTTTTTATATCATGGGAATTTTATTTTCAAACCGTCCTTTCCGAGACCCTATTCATAAGATCATACACAACTTCAAGGTTGTTGTATCAAATATTAAACCCGCATGCTCCACATTTTAGGAGACGAGTTGATAGATAATAGTTTATTACTTCATTTAAAAAATTCGAGATACTCATATACAGTCGTCAGGATACTCATCCCCCCAGGGGACTTTCATCTAGTAAGTACGTGTTTGGCAAACACGGGGCTCCGAGCTGAGTCTGGCATTACTTCCATTTACTTGTGCAAGGCTCCTGCCTTTCTTTTTCCTGACCTTCCTTGGTCACCTCTTGTTCTTTTCGATCCCGACGCTATTAAAGCTAGGGTATCTTTCATTTTCTTCATTTTTTGCTCCCCCCTTTTTTGTCCTCAATGTTTTGATGTATGTTTTGATATATTGTAATTCAGGAGGGTTGTTAGTGGGTATGGTTGAATCATTCGACGAGTCTGTCACGCGGGGAGAGTCATGTTGGCTCTCCTTAGTGCGTAACTGCATTTGCCCTACCTGTACAAGTTTTTAGGGCTCTAGTGACCTCGATGTCGACGAGCCGTAACCCCCCCCCCCAAAAAAAAAAAAANTTGCACATGGCGAAGTATTATATCCATTTTGGGACCGGTCACATCTAGTATTTCTGGCTACTGTGTATAAATATATAAATGACTGAATTATAACAATAGAAAAATTAGTTATATTGAAAACTTATATTTAACTTTTTAATTCTACGCATAATGGAATTACATGCAATTCTCGAAAATTTAGTGGTCGTGTAACCGTACATCCATGAAATCATCACTAACCACTTCTGTATGAAAGTCTGTCATTATCGTCGCTTATGAATTTTCGATGCATGTAGTTCTGTAATTATACGACATCAACAACAAAATCAACCTTCTCTTCTAAATGAATGTTTCTCTTTCTTGAATAATTGAATTAATGTAAGAACTTCTTAAAGAGACCAAATTAGGATGTTTCACGACCATCTACCAACGAGAAAACTATAGTTCAAATCAAGCATTGTCCAACACTTTGTCAACAAAATTTGTTGTATTATAAAATATAAAGTAGCTTCTCGTATGTGAACGCAGAATAAAATATATTAAATTTTGGTGCACCTTGATTTCGAGTGGGTCTTATCACTTTCTATTTTATCTCAAAGTCGGAGTACAATCAATTTTACAAAGATATTATGTTTTAGGATCATTTCGATAAGTTACGTCATCATTTAATCAGACCTTTAAAGCCATGGACACTTTAATGACTATACTGTAACTAATATTTGGAAATGCACACCTTGGTGTGATCGCAGCGTGGGTCGCTATCTTTACTCGTAGTAAACGGTGTACAGCAGTGTTTCGCTATCATGATATGGCAGCACTCCTCTACAACAGTAACAAATTTTAACTTCCTAAAGCGCACAAGAGAGAAATACGAGAACTCGTACATTGTTTTTCACAAGTGACAAATGATCCTGGCATCTCCCGTACGTAACCGTTGGTTTGAAGTTTCAGCAGGGTATTTTATTTACTCTCATTTGTATCTGCTACTGATTATTAAAAAATAATTCGAACCTGTATTTTGTTTTGTTCTTAACGGTTAGTCCATCTCAGATTGGCACCAATATATGGTATTAAGATACTTCAATATTCGACTGGAGTGCAAATGAAGCGCTGCGTGATCTACAACTCTATTGACAGGCAGAAGAAACATTTGCCATTCAGGCAAAAGAAATTCAATTCAATTTTATTCCTTAGTGTAATTAAGAAAGAAAACTACTATAATTATATATAAGGAAAATTATATGATGAAAACTCACCAACTCAATGAATGATAATTTCTACTATATATGCCATGTTTCCGACGGAACATACACAAGGATATTCATAACGAAATTAACAGAGGAGTGATTTTGCGCAGGATTCAAAGATGGAAGTAGTAATCATGCTTAGGTTAAATGTTAGAAGAACAAAACAATGTTACAAGACATACTCATAACGAACGACGGACCAACTTTTGGACCAGAACCTGTTTTCGCATAAGAGTTCTTTTAATTAAACTATCGCGAAGTGTTACGGAAGTAATTGTTCATTAATATTTTTTTGTCGTTGCCTACACAAAACGAAGAAGAAAAGCGTACTTCAAATTATACATATCATAACATAATATGAAAGAAGCACAAGTATTTATTATTCCACAAGTAGTTACACTTAGTGTCTAGAAGTGTAGGAACATGAATTACATTTCAGTTTTCTTTCCGCATAAGACACTCTTTCTGTTACTTTGCTTTCCAGAAACTCTATCTGATTAATAATATAATTTACCGAATACTGCTTAGCTTTACATTTGAACACTAAGTTGAGAGTACTCTAGGATTGTATGAGAAATTCCAAATTCAGAAGAAGGAAAAGATTTCTCCAAACCTTTAGATACGACACACGAACATTGAAAGGTTTGGAGAAATCCTTTGTTTCCCGAAATTTGGATCTCATGTCCAAATCTTTTCTCTCATTGTGTATGAATTCCTCATTTGTAAAATTATAATTAAAGAATTGTACAGATCTACCGTTGAAAACTTGTAAAGAACACATAAATAGCACAATAATTTCAATGGGAGCAACATTCATTCGGAATGGGCATGACCAACACACTGTTGCTAAAAGTTCCTCTTCTGGATGAAGAAACATTGATGGCAGCACTCCAGGATTCACCAATAGAGAAATTCTAGCAGTGTCGAAACGCTCATACATTTTTATGTCCGATTCTCACATATAACGCGCACAGATAATTGCTATACAAAAAGGTAAAAAAAATTTGTATGTTGGTCCCAAATATATATAACGATGTATATTGTGAAAATAGGAAAGTTTGCATGAGAACAATTCTAGTTCACGCTACAAAATATTTTTTAATTATTTAATTTATATATTTTTTAATACATTTAATTTATATGTATTCTTCAAATAGGCTCTAAAATATGTTTTAAAAACTACGAAGCTATAGCGTAGAGTGTAAATTCGGAGTAATATTTCTTTGTAGAGCAAAAACTTTCCTGTGTTGGTGTGACTGAGCATTATACACATTTAAACGCCAATACCGTAGTGTCCTTAAACATAACACCTATAGAGGTTCAAAATGAATATCCCAGGAAGACTGGGGACGACACTCGCCTCGGACGCGCATTCTCGGGATAATTTGAAGAGTCTTCAGTCATCGGTGAGGAATCGTCTTCCGGCCGATGTCGTTCTCCAGACTTAGGCACTGCTACTGCTTCCTCTTCGTCGTCGCGTTTGTCTCGCGCTCGACCGGCGCGTCCTCTCGCGGGACTCCTGCGAGCCTCGGGCGTCCCACCCATGGCGGCCGTCGCGGCAGACGCAGCCGTGGACATCAGCGTCAGCCCCATGAACACCACCAGGGCCACCGCCACCACAACCTTGAAGGCTGACACACAAACACCAAGCGATAGACAGACAGGCTTGCTTATTTGCTTTCGTGTCCGAGAATCGAAAGGATATCCTGGGACACCAAGCTATTCACAGTTCCCATCGAGCGGATTGCAGGATGGAACTCGTGACACAGTGGTAAGCTCCCGCAATCAGTGGAGGAGGTCACACGTTCCATTTCCGAGCATTCACATATTTTTGACCAATAACGTATTTTTTTATATTTATCCCTCACCCTTACTTCTATATTCATTTCTTTCGCGTATTTAACCTTACTCCGAATATTATTTTTACACATGTTGTTTACTACAGCTTGTCTTATATCGTGTTTTCGTTATTTTAAATAAACCACCTTGTCTAAAAAATGTTCTTTCTTGAAAAATCTTTCTGCATCGGAGAGATACGTACTGCCAGCACCTCCTGTGTGAAAGCTTTCCGGGAGTTGCGCCATTTGGGTTTTCTGTGACTGCGTGGCCCATGAGACTGACTTGGGAACGGCGAACCTGTAAAAAAGGGGAACCTGATCTCGTTAAAGAACTTTTAAAAACCTTTTTCTCAAATTTATGTTTGACATTTCTGAAGTTAGAGAACATTTCTCACAAATTTAAGTTCGAGCTTTAAAGTTGTTTTTTCATATGGATTTATTTACGGTTTGTTAATGGGCGTGGTTATGTGCCAAATACTTCAGAATGTTTGCGCGGAATATGGAAGTGAAGAGGTGAATAATGATGGGTGGAATAGGCGAGGCGTGGCTTAATGCAATCGACTTCTATCTCTGGTGACACTGGCTCAAAACCCGGTTGATCCGAGTAAAATTGGCAGTAGTGGTCTGAGTAGGTGCACGGAGGTTATTTCGGGGTACTCCCGTTTCCTCTGCCTTTCATTCCACCATGACATTCAAACATCTCATTGGCAGTTGTCGAATACCATGACCAGGGTACAGAGGAACCTCCACGCGGTGCCACCTGACAGTGCGCCTCGAGAGACACTGGCGAACTCCTCAATTACAGAAATAACTCTGACACGATTTTATTCATTCAAGGTTGAAGCGAGGAGACAAGCCAAGTCCCAATGTACACTGAGGATACTGGGGTGGATGTGGCATCCCAATTTAGAGGAAGGAAATAATTTTTCCAAACCTTTGGATATAGCATCCCAAACGTATAGTATCAGAACTATTAAGTTGGGATGTCATACACAGAGGTTTGGAGAAACCCCTTCCTTCCTCTGGATTTAGATATCACATCTAAAGCTAGTGTTTCCATAGTTTACCATACAGGTCCGAGTTGGGTTAGGAAGAGCAAATCTCCAACACTAGGGCGAAGTAGTAATGGAACCCACGCTCTGTCTCTAGGAGGAAGTCAGTCTGAGGCGAAACAGCGTAAGAGAATCAAGCTTCCACGTAGCGTCCTCCGCATTGATCAACCGAGTAACGAGAGGTGTGCGCATATATTTGTGAAACGTCGAAAAGGACCTCGCGGGCAGATCGTGAGTCGAAAGTGGATTTCCGTGGCGTGATGGCAGCGGAGAAGAGTGCAACAGGCGAATCCACTCACCGGCGAAAGTAAGCCAGAGCAACGCGGCGCCGCGTTGAACGCCAACTAGCAAGCGAAAGTGTTTTGCACTCAGGGACTCGCAAGCAGAGCAACTTCGGATTACGCGTCTCAAAACTTTGCACTACGTTCATTCAACTGCGCGGAGCAAGAAGAATTTTCCCTCAAACTTCTTCAAGGGTTTCTTCCCGTTTCCATCTTAACATTAAAATCAATCAACGTATCTCGATGACATAAAAACAGTTCAACTTAATTTTCTTTCCATATTGCATTTTATTCCCGTAACTTTGAGAACCTTATATACTGTCTCTTATACACATCTAGATGTGTATAAGAGACAGNCACACACTTTGAAGATTGGATGAGAATGGTTCATTTTGAAATAAGTAATTGTTTTGTAATAAGTAAAAGTATTCATAGTAAGCAGATCACGGTTTTATTTGTAACTAGCTGTATTGTATCAAGTAAGCGTATGGAAAATGTAAAGAAAAGAATGCTTAAAAATTAGTTTCAAACCAATTAAACACTGAATTAAATCGTAAGACGGCTAATTTTCCAATGCAAAGCTATCCTCTCAATATGTAACTTTGTTTAAGTAACGATAACATACATAAAATTGTTGCAGTATACACCGGAAATAGTTTTTATACCTAAACAATATATTTTTGACATACATTTTCAGTACTTTTACTGAATTTTCGAATTTCAATACTGAAAGATTATTCGTTGGATATAATTACAATACATGACACTGAGAAAATAAATTAATCCATTAATATTTGAAAGTTAATTCATTCGGAATATTTTCTTCAGAAATTTTCTTTAGAAAGTATAAATTTTCTTTTGAAAATAATTTTAACAGTATACATCTGAAACCCTCATAATGAATCCGCCATGATAAAATCTAGTAGCAAGAATCCCAAAAACTACCAATGTACTTTTCGTCCTCCAGCCGTGTTGAGTTTTGCGTGAATGCTTTCTAACTACACACATTGTTTGAAGTATTTAGAGCGTGAGGATACAGGCACGTTAAATACTCGTTAGTCATCATTCTGGGGCTCGCATGTACGAAAGTATTCTTACCTTTACATTCAACATGGCCTTTCTCGGACTTTCACATTTCTCTGTTGTAGTGATGACATAACTCCTCTACAATAAGGTGGTTCTAAAAAAATCAACTTTTGGAATTTTAACAAGGCACCCTCTGATTTTTTATGTCGTAAAGTAAGACTTCCATAAAACATTCACACTTTAAAAATACATTGTAGAGGTCGCAACCGAGCATTAAAATCTTGAAATTTTTAAGACTCCCTAAAATACATTTTTAATCCTGAAATTTTGATGTCAGTCATATTTTAAGATATTAAAGAAAGTGGTAGGATGCCCAATGCAAATTTGTCAAGTTCGTTTTTTTTATAACCTACTCCCTACACTACAGTACACCAATTTCAAACTGTATCTCATACCAATTAAATTATCGACGGGTATCAATATAGCAAGACATTCTTTTTTTTCTTGTATAGTAATTTCAATTATTTATAACAATTAAATGATCATGGCTTGCTCTATACTGAAAGAGACTGAACGCAGCAAATATTTATTATAGGAATTATACAATTTTATTTCTGGACAAATTTTACGTCGAATAAGTGTTTTCTCCTTTTATCAGAATTATCTGACAAATTTTATCGCCAAAGACAAAGAAATTAAGTTATCAATCGTAAAGTAATTAATTATATTATTTAGTAACAAGTTTGTCTAAAATTTCAGAATGGGCAACTTAAATGTTTGCTAGCGCACATCACACTCACTATAATAAAAAGTAATCTAGCGATATGGAAATTTTATGGTTTTAGTCTATTAACGCTTTAGTTGCGTTTTATCAGTGATACTTGATTTATGTCCTTTACAAGTTCTTCAACGTTAAAACTGAGAATAAATTATGGACTACTTTTTATGGACAGAATACTCTAAACCATTATCTGTAACTCGAATTGATCGAGTTGACGCTGTTTCAATGTCCTACCAATTCTGGTAGAGAGTAAACGAGCTTCATTAGCCTTAATTTTAATGTTATCTTCATTAATATCAAGAGACATGAAAGGCAAAAAAACAAAATAAAACGAATCCACTGTGTTCAAACATTAAACGCACATTTGAATTAAAGCAATATACCTACTAGATTCAATCTTTCTAAATTCTCAGAAACGTCTGTAAATTGTTGTCTTATGACGGGTTGAAATAAAACTTTAGTAATTAGTAAACTTCTATCCCTGGCATAAATTTCAAGATATTCAACATAATAAAGGTAGTCTTTAATATGTTTATTGCGAAAGATTAACAAAACCCTCTCTGAGACAACTTCCATGATTTATATTTAGTATTCAAAATTAATCCTTGAACATTATTATAAAACTTGAAATTTGGGGTGAACTTCAGTTTAGGTGACTTTCACATAAAGTATGAAATTACGTGGAACGGGATCTAAATTATGTATCTTTTCATTTTTTAGATGCGTTTTGTTGAGCAGATGCCGGAATTTTTTTGTCATAATAGAAAATTAAGTACACTGCATCGTAACGTGGAATTAGAAACACGACTTGAGATTCTTGATGGACACGCTGACAGTCGATGATGTGGTCGATTCGTCAACTTAAGATGCTTTCGATAACTTAGTGCGAATAAAGCAATTGAAAATGCTTACGGTTTTTGATAGGACAAAATATAATGTCAATTAATGTTACAATTAGGACGACGTGTTGGGAAGCCATCTATGGTATGTTCGAGAACATTTAAATGAATTTATTTTCATTCTAATGTAATGTTGATACTTTTAGGTTAGGTTAGGTTAGGTTAGGTTAGGTCATGTTTAAACGTTTCTTTCAAGAACACTATGTTAAGTTATAATCAAGAGTTTTGTACTAAGTTTTGTTTTAAAACGTTATATTACAGTGAATACGACTTTAATGGCCGTTTGGCGTCAAAGAACTGTCAATTCTACCTTCAAATATACATTTTAATTTGTTTTATTACTAGTCTCTTTTTTTTTTCAAGAAAAAATTTAGCTTTGCAACATTTTGGGATGTACAACAAATCTCTTACGAGAAGTAGCTGCTTCAGACTTCTATCTAGAAATAGTGTTTTTCACGGAAATAATGTTAGGAAAGTGAGGGAAAGTAATGGAATCTTGTCGTTGCACATTACAAATACACTATTATGAATATATTTTTGCATATTGTATAAGAAGCTCACCTCTTCTTTCGCTGGCGTGATGTAACTCAAATGATTGAAAAATTCCTTAACGAAGGTAGTCGGTTTGAACTGACGTGGCTTTCCGGTTTGGGAAGACGTGATCGTCTCACGGTGACAGCTTGTTTGTTGAGACTCTTTGTTGCACTATTCGTCCTCCAAATATTCGTCAAAATTGTAACTCAATGAAATAACTTAAACATATTTATGATATAACATTGTATGGAACATATTTTACTTAAACTTTCGGTATTCGGTAAAACAGTTCCTCACTCGATTTTTGGGAATGTTGTACAATTCTCCTTAAACCTCTATCGATATCAACCGAAAGTTAATTTCGTTCACTATTTCTTCAGTTATATTTAGATATCACATTTCGTACCTTTGACTGGTCATTTCTTCTTTGCCGAGCACTAAGAAGACTATTTTAGAGATTTCTTTCCCTATTTATTTCTCCAAGTACGTTCCCTTTGTAGTGGCATTGGAACGTCCCTCATGCAAGTTCAAGTTGTTGACTTAATTTTACTGGTATACTTATCTTCTTAAAGGAGTATCTTTCCCTGATGCCAAATCGATTCTTTGAAATAATCAACCGCTGAAACTTGAAAAGGTGTCTTTCTTCCACGACAAAGAGAGTACGATACAATGCGTTGCATTTAGACGTCTTAATTTTTAATAGGGCCTGTGAGTTTCCACGTGTACAAAGTTGCCGCCGTTATGCAAAGTACAATATAAATGGTTAAGGAGTGTTAATTCCCTTTCGAATATTGAGTTGTACGGGACGGGTTTGCTTCTGGAATGGAGGTACCTTCATTTCGGGGTCAGAGATCACTCACACGAAGTGTGAAAATAAAAGAAGTTAACCGGAAGTGGTTATATGAATTACGCGTGCAAATTATACATCGTAGCTACTAACCGTTAGTGAACATTTTTTGTGATAGGAAACGAAGACGTTATCGCTGTGTCTAACTAAATATATATTATAATATATAATATAATTTCCATAATTGAAAACGATTCTTTACTAATAAATTCACGTCATTTAATAACTTCAACAAATTCAGAAAATTAATGAGAAAATAAAACATGAAAAATCATTTGCAGCAAGTAGCTACCATAGTTTACAAAACTAATCAACTTAAGCAGTCTTTGCTTAAAAGTACAGTATTCAACATTATTTGTGTGAGTTATTACGTGATCTTAGACCAACACACAAAGTGAATCTCATTTTAAAATACTAAATCAAATATTTTTTTCTCTGGTTGGAGTTCAGGCTTTCGTCAATAACCTGAACGCTTATTCTAATTTAATAATTAATTTGCAGAAATCAAAAAGTAATTAATTAAGAATAAAATACTGCAGAGCGCGAGAATTCGACAGATTCGGGTGGGGGTTTTAGTTGGGATTTCCCACCCGTAACTCACGACTGTAAGCAACTCGTTACTAATGTCTGAGTTTCAGGTGATCCAAAGATATCGAACAAAGTCCTTCGCATAATTCATGTCGTTAAGAGGGAGAGCAGCCTCGTGGCCTCAATAGTTCTAAATCATAAGTAAATGATTATATAACTGCAATGAAGATTATAGGACGAAACACCACCACCTCTTGATGCATTTCAGCCCAAGAAAACTTTGGCTAATTTCGAGCAAATGTGACCAAATTATGATAAATTTAGTACTTCCATACTTGGAGAAAAATTCTCGAATTATCACTGTTGTTTTGTAAAATGGAATTCCGCCCCCCTAGATAACTAATTTAAGTTTAAAATGCATTTTATATGTAGATAACTAAATGCTCTCCACGGAATTCATATATGTATTGAATGAATGTGAAAACACGTATTATTTAATTCATTATTTAATAAAACTTAAAATTTCTTCCCCATTGCGCCGTGTCATATGTTTCGGCACGATGTATCTCCATATAAGCCTCTAAAACTTCCCAAACATATTACCTCCTTCATCAACTGTTAATCAATTCTTTCTTAAAAATGGAAATCGTTATGGAAGTCCAAGATGTGTGTGTGACATAAGTTGCACAAAAAGCTTTGAAACATGTTTCATCTCACGTGATTTCAAAAATGTATGTTCTTTTAACCGTCAAAGGATCGTAAAAAGAGTTTCGGATAGAAATTCGATATGCAACGCCCTACAAGTTTGGAAACGCATATCTTAAGGAGACATAACTTTTAAATCACCAATCAGCAGTCATTTACCCTTCAAAAAATTATTTTTTCCCATTAGAATGAGCTAAATGTTGTTACAAGACAAAAAAATTAAAATAAAAACAATAAATAAACTTAAAAAAATTAATTATCTCAATACTTGAATAACTTCCAATCAGAATCCCGGATGAACATTTTGACAAGCGCAGTGGGATTCAGAATTTGCTTAAAATGCGAGAATGAAATTGAAAACTACATTGGCTTTTCACTTATTTTAGTTCCGAAATAAGAAGAAAAGAAGAACAAATTGATTTGATTTTCAGATATGTAATACGAAGAAGTCTCACGGAACAGAACACCTTATTCCCATCACAATGAATTATGCTATGATTTTACGAAAACTGTTTCAACCTGCGTGAAACGGATTGTGGAATGATAAACAGTTGATGGATAAAGTCACCGGAAAATTCTTAATCAATGAGAATAAATTGCATGATCAGTGAAAATTATGATCCTTTGGACGATATAGTTTGAGAATTGCAGCTCCATTTCTTCGACGAAAATGAGGCGGTACTCCTTGGTGGTTAAGCTAAAAGGAACTGTTCATTAAAACGAGTCTGTTGCTTAAGTACAGTGCAGATCAATTTAGAAAGTGTACCTTATACCATCCACTTTCATAACCTACTCAAAAGCTGAACTCATTTCCTTCCTGAGTAAGCGTATTAGGCAACTTGCGCAACGCAGGGTTCGAATTCCTTGTTACTATATTATCTATGTCTCTTTAAATACTTTCAAGTGTCAAGCAGTACGATACTTATGTCATCACGTAAAAACTAAGAGTAAATATTAATCGTCGTTTTCTTCTTGTTACTAATGTAAACTATGTGCTCTGCTGTAAGGTATTTACTTTCTATACACTGCAGAAAAGTTAATATCTCTATTCCTTAGGAAAATTGGCAAAAACTGATAGAATACCGTATAAGTTTCCTTCTGAAGAGTAAAATAGATCATTCTTCTTCGTTGCATTAATATCTCTCATACTTTTCGTCGTTTGGCAAATTTTTTGGGATAAATTGACAAAATTCCCATTTTCCAGAAAACGCCCTTAAGCTGTATTCCTCAAAATATTAGTAGAAGAAACTGTAAAATGTACGTGTAAGTACAGCATTTTCATCTGAGACATTTTTAACGTAAGAGACTTTCATAATTGAAACATTATTACTACCTGCTAATGAATACTAATTCATACACTGAACATGTGTTATGGATTTTTAAAAGGCTTTGCATTGCTAGCTCAACAACCTTTTCAGAAAAATGTATGTTCATTGAGTAATATATGAGCATGGAAAATCCGGCGCTACCCGAAAGAAAACCGGAGAAAAACCCGGACCAGCGTGAGATTTATTTACGGGATGGTATTTGATAGAGGAGCGTGACAAGTTATTCAGAGATTCGCGTGGATAGAAATGAGGCTGTGTCGTGTTCCCAAAGAGCTCTCCCGATTCCGGCTTCGCAGCTACTGCCCGTATCACCCGCCGACATTTGCGATCGACGCTCCGCACGTGCGCGGAACCGCGAACCAGACGCCCGCCTTCGCCTCCGCCAGCGCCGCCAACCAGCGACGTCGCTGCGCAGTAACCGGGACGCGGGCGCTGAACCTGGCAGGATTTCTGAAGGAGACTGCGCCGGTTCGCCTTTCTTCTCATTGGAGTGCGTTACGTGAATTTTGCTCTTTCCGTCAGCTTGCCCTACTTACATTGGCTGACCCTCCAGCATTTGCTTTGGATCGCTCTCAAACTGGGACTTCTGAATCTGGAGGCGTCGGAATTCTACACAATCATTCAGAATTGTGGACAATGACTTTTCCGCTGTTAATACTTCGTATAAATGAAATGTAGTACACTACGAGAAAGGAGTACTGCGTATGAGAGGGGAAGGATAAAATCCCAGTTTGAGATATAATAAATGAGTTAACCCAGGTTTTAAACAAATGGCTTGATTTCAATTCACAAATTCACACAATGATTTATTAGACTTGAAAACATCACACAATAAATACACATACGAAATTAATTTACGCATACAGAATTACTTGATTGGAAATTAGACAATATTGAACTGTGAAAACAGTGGCAGATTCCGACTGGATTGCGTTTTTTTAAGGGACACTGTTTAGAGTATTCATATTTTCGGAGTACAAAGGAGAAATGTTTGGTTAATACGTAAATTTCACCTTCAAAATTCATGCAAACCTTTCTTTAGAGAATTTAATGTACTTCTTTTTTGCATTTATATTTCTGAATCGATTGTGTTTGTTAAGATTGAACTACGAAAGACATATTCATAGTCACAACGATTCAACCTCTCTTAGTCAAAAAGGTATTCCAGAAATAGTTATGTACATTTCTATCCCCAAAAATGGAACAAATAGTATTTAACTGAATCTCTTCAAATCCTCGATCTCTTCCTGCTACCCCATTGATTCTATTATTTCAAAAAAATTATTTTTATTCGTTAACAAAATAAATAAGAAAATGAGTTCCAATTTCCCCACCTGTCGTTTGATATCGATGTAACTGAAAAACAGCAGTAGTATTTCGAATACTAATACTTTCGGGATATCTTCATGGATAAGGAAAACGGGTATTGTGGAATATATTTTTCATAAGTCAACGAGCCTTTTGTTTTCCGAAAAGTATTAATATTTTCCCCCGCTCTTCTATACAAATACTTGAATTCTGCATACATTTCACAATCTTTTTCGTTCTCTCCTCTAGAATAATACAGCACGAAGCGTGAATTGGGACGAATGCACGACTCAATCTAGAATAATTGCAGGAAGCAGTTTCTCCGTTGACAATCACAAGCATAAGCAGCCCAGGAGGCGAGAGGGACCCGCTTGAGACGTGGCCGAAATGCGCAATCCAGTTTGACAAGCAAGTGGCCTCCAGGGGGCGGGGGGACCAGTCAAGAAAGTGCAGTGGTTAGCGCCCCACCCACTCCCACCACCACAAACTGCATGTCGCTGGGCCAAATAACTTCGAAGCGGTAGAAAAAACTAATTACAAGTTGGATGTGTACAAGTCTTTTACATTCATAAATGATAAATCAAATTAACATATTGCTTCCTCTGAATAATTAGAGTAGGCCAATTTCTGAGAAAATGAAATAATATACTGAAATTAAATGATGCACATTTTAATAATCGACCATTTACAAACTTATATTTCGAATTAAATATATTTGAATTTACAAATAATCTCGCATTGCGACATCTACTCGACACGTCATCAGGTGATTACAGAATTATTAGATATATACATAGCATTAAATATTTGTAATCTACAAAATATTTTAAGTCCAAGAATATAACAAAAATAAATGTTCCAGTCACTAATTTAAACCTTGTTCTACTATTTCCATTGCACGTGTTTTTGGAAATTTTTAAATTATTCTGTTTTTATGTTTACGAAAATGAAGTCTAATATTCTCTCCGGTGTACTGTTAGGCATATTTGTTTTTCTACTATTGTTCAAACCGAATAGATAATTTAGGCGAATACAGCCTCATAAATGATGGCCGTAATGGAAGAAGGATACATGGGAAAAAGCAATAATACGATAGCAAATGACGTCTGACAAGTGACAAGAATAATAACCCAATTGAAAGTGAAACACAACAACGTGACTGAAAATGACTGTCAATAAAGAATCAACAAGGTAAAACAAAAGAAATTTCAAATGAAAAGAGATAGAAAAATAAAAACATGTTCTCCAAATTGTAAAATTTTAAAAATTGAACCATCGTGTTATCCACAAGTGTAGGGGATTTAATACAAATGATGAAGAAGTGTATATTATGTAAATATCTGAAAAGTGTTCGTAAGTGCACATGGAAATAGAAATTATAAATTGCTATTGCTTTGCACGTTTGCAATCTGAAAAATAACACGAATTCTTCAAATTCTTGGGCCAATTTGTTCTTATAACAACGTTGGTTGTTTTATAAAACGTAGGTTAGATTACCTCGTTGATCTGCCAGGAAGAATGCATACTGATATTTAAACTTGTACTCAAAAGTTGCTCTAGTGGTATTTAAAGGACGACATGAACAGCGCGCGTACCTTGCCGTTCCCACTGACCAACTATTCCGGCGTTACAGCCCGGAGGGCGGTGCGCCGTTACAGCACCGCGACAACACAACCAATGCTTCGCTGCACAATGGGCGAATTTTGTTTTTCATTAACAACATTATCGTTAAATATTCTCAATTCTATTAAAATTTTCATCAATCATCTCTCCGAAAACATGACCATCATTCATAAATTTGCACGTTCTAGTGACATTTTTTTAATTCTCAAATTTCACATAATCGCCATACTTTTCAAAACTTGTCATGAAAAATAGTGATACTTTGTCAAACAATTTTATAAAAAATGATTAACTGCAGTATACACAAAACACTTTTAAAACACACTAGTTCTCTCCTACTTATGAACACTTTTCAAACAACATAAAAATTGCCAATATTTCTTTCATAGAAGTGTGATCGGAACTCTCATGATTAAGAGTTTATGAACTTTTGATCTTCGTGAGACAGCAATTATCAAAATATAAAAAAGAATGAACTATGTAAATCTGTCTATTTCTTAATACAATTTTTCTAATATAATTCATTAAAGATCTTCTCTGTGTAACTGTTAGACGAATATGGTGAAAGGTTAGTGGTAAAAAAAGTACTGAGATGACACACAACTAATAAAATACAGAAAATAACCAGAAGAAGATATAAGTATCCGAGTAAATTACAGCAATATCAAACTCATATGAAAGAATGCAAAATTAAGTATTTGATAAAATTAATGTCTCACTAACTAATAATAGAATAATTTAACAGAATACAAAGAATCGGAAAGAACAATAACTTGGGAAGAAACTTTCCCAATTCAATGCTAATGCCAATTTAAAGTTAGTGCTTCCCAAAACACACAACTTTTATCTCATTCTTCATTTCACGTCATGTTGAGGTGCTTGAACTTCAACAATTTTTAATTTACCAGCGCTCAGTAACAAAATAACAAAAAACTCAAAGCGTACGCGCTGTTTACGAATTATCTTGAAATGGCTTTGCGGCACAGAGTTAATTCTGACCCACTGTGCAACAAATCTCACTGCGCACATGCTCCCCCCCCCCCCTGCAAACCACGCCTCATGGTCAATCGGCAACAAGCTCCAATCTCCCTCATGCGTCCTTCTCAGGAACGCTAATTCTACGCTTCATTTGTCAGACAAATGTCAGTACCTCGAGGATACGAATTACACAATATTGTGACTTTTACTTGGTTCATGACGACGTTAAAATGCGAACAACAACACTGGTATCCATTCTTAACAATAGAGGGAGGAGAAGCGATCATTTCTTTTTATTGTGAAATGATAAATTATCCATAAAATACATTTTCTTAAACTACCCAATCTTAATTTGAGGATAAAAATCTATAGCTTACACGATGTTCATTAAGTCAGACAAAATAGCCCAATAACATTCGAACAGTTTTGAAAATTTCCTGCTTTAGGAAATATTTTTCTAAAAGTAAATACGTACAAAACTATCCCATCTCATTGGATTTTCTTTTCCGAATTAGTTCTCCTTCCCTACTATTCATTCACACAAAATGTTGAATTGTAATCAACGACACATGTTTTTTCTACATTAAGATCTCTTAAGGATTATGAGCCTATACTCCCAAAAGTTTTTGTCGTCCTCCTAAAAATTTTATAATTTGTCACACAAATTAAACTCGTTCTAAACCCTAAGAAAATGTATCTAAAGTTGTAAAGAAATTTTGTATTTATCTCTTTCATGAATTCTTTGGATAATAAAGTTCACACCTTAAAATTTTGATTGATAGTCGTATCACCTGAGGGTTGTCATGATGGCAGTCAGTGCTTCTTGAAAAACCCAGATAGTAAAACAATTGCAAAACAAATCAATACTTTCATCCGTTTTCGTTAACTTGTGCACTTTAGTGAGGGCGTATTTTAGAAAGAGCTTTCCGTTCTAAATGTTGAGGAGTGTAACAAATTTCGCGAAGAAGGCAATCGCGAACTTACCGATCACTTCTCAAAACCTCAGAATCTTGTACGGGTACAATCAATCGATCTTACTCGAGGTACCTATACACGAATTATTTTTTTGTCGAACTAGTTTGACATGTAATTTGGGGACATGCACTTTGTCGAATAAGCTTGACGCTATGTTTAGCATGCATCCATTTCACAAACTTCACGCATACACACACACAAAAAAAAAAAAAACTTCATCGTTAATCAATCCTACAAAGCCAAGTTTGACAAGTTTGAACGCGTATGAAGGTTATTAATCAGTGAATTTCAGAGCCTTTGAAAGCAAACTTCAGATTTGACAACGTATCCGTTGGTGGAAAATCGCCAAGTCCAAGGTCCGTTCGGTCGTAAATAAAATGAACCTTCACGAATGTCGCGAACTCGCAGGAATTCCACTGCACGGCCTCGCATAGTTGCACCGGGAGCGTATTTCTCTTTTCTGAGCGAGAAACGAGGTTAGCAGGCTCAACCCTCCCGGAATCTTCTTTTTATCCCACCGAAGGTGCACATTGCTTCCCTCGGCGTTGGAGCTTGTTACCATTTAAGTGCTGCCTGTAACAACAACTGGATGACAAGCTGGGAACACAAATAATTTTCGAATTTTCTCGTCCTTGGGAGAAAATGTAAATACACTGCAACGATGCTAAACGTGTTGAATTGGTGAACATGCTCCAAGGTTGAAAGATTTTAATTTTATAACAAATTACAGGAAACTTTTGAACGAAAACTTTTTACTGAGATATTTTATTCGCATCTTAGATCCGAAAGCTGAGACCAAGATTTTATTGGCAGTGAAATGTTTTTCCTTAATTATTTTATCAAATAATATTGATAGTATTCGAAAATGAAAAAAAGATATTTTACGAGTTATTCGAAAGAATGGAGCATTATAATTTTATTCATATTTTTCTATTAATAAATTATAATTTTGTGGTATGATTTTGCATTTCGTAAAAATATTCATACTTCTTGGTTAAAATTCGATTTGTTTGTTTAACTATTGTATTAATGTTTTATGTTTGTTTCAGGTGAGTTCCAGTTTGTTTTTATTCCTGTGCCAACAAGTTGGTGAGTGATGTATATAATTCAAAAGGTAAAAGAAATAACGTATACAGTTACACGAAAAAAGATTTAAAAACAACTCCAGCAGAAAAGAGAATTCTTTTCGATTATTTTTCCTGTTACGCGTCAAGTTCTTCGTATATTAAAAGTAAAACTGATAATAGTTAAATACAAAAAGATAATAAATATAATAATTAACTGTACAGTGTTAAAATATAAATGTTAAACGAGATCACATTTCGTAGCTGTGATATTACAAAATAATTTAACATTTTTAAAGGAATTTACTTTCATAATCTGAATAGATAAGATATCTTGGGCACATCACTGTTTTATTAAAGTATGTTTAATAAATTGAGATATATTAGGAAGATAATAAATGCATGATAATACAACAATATTTTACTTATGGTACAATCTACTTATAATTGAACTATCAGAAATTCCCGGCGTTGCCCAGGATTTGTAAAAAAATTTAAAAGAGAAGAAATACAGTTTTCAGTATTGTAAGCTAATAAGTACATATATACGAACTATTTCAAAATTCAGAGAGAAGGAAAATATTCTTTACACCGAAAGCATAGAGCATAGAGCGAATCAAAGAGCATAGTTAAGACCTCTGAATTCTTTGGTTTTAATTTCACTGTTTGGTTATGTACTTGGAAATAATATTTTTCACAGACTATATAATTTTGCTTCTATTAGGTCACTTGGATCGCTTCATGTAACGCAACTGGACTCTGGCGGACAAGTAAAGTTCATATTCAACAGTCATGCACGTGAAGATTCACATCATTTTGTGTGTGATTTATCAATATTAACCAAACTTTACATTATAGTTACAATAACCTTCACAAGTCCTTCGAAATTTCAAATAATTTCATTTATTACTTTTTTTATCATTCCACAGACATGACATAGAATCCACTTATATTACAGATGCAGCACAAATGGCTATTAAACAATACCATAAATTATTTTTTTCTGAATAAATTAAATATAGGAATGTTTTCATCGTTGGGGTCAAGACTGTGGTTATTAATTTTAGGCGTTACGTTAGAGTAGCAAGGTTTACGACGTAAATAGGGTCTGAACATGTTGTGTGGAGCATATTTGGTATCTTCGATATCTACCAAGCTTTCATTCTAAGAATGCGTCTGATATTGACGGATTCTTTAACACAAAGAAGCTTTCATTCCAAATACTAAATAAAAATGTTTCAATTCCTCCATCGGAGCTTTCTCAATATCTTCCACAGTGAAGAAGTGCATTGATCGCAACCCCAATTCTTAATCTGGTTTTCCAACTGGTCACGATCTGGCTTGAGACGATGAGCCGGTCCAACTTTCTTTGTTGACCTCACGGGCAGTAAACTAGTAGAGTGAAATTTAGTCCTCATTGTTTTCACAGATATCCGACTTGTCGAAGAACAGTTGTGCCCCATGTGCAAGCAATAAAATTAAATTTCCCAATGTCTTTACTGTAATCCATAATATTGTGAACGGCGTATGCTTAAAACCACACGGCAAAAGTGAAACTCGTCGGTAATAAAAATTATGTAAATTTATTGTTTTAAGTGTTTATTAACCAAACCATTTTACTTTGCCAGTCTACTTTAATAACCAAGTGACTGATCAGTTGTTTATTTATTTTGACGCTAGTGGATAGTTCACCCGTCTCCCGTTTGGATACACTTCAATAGAGAGCCGAGTTAGGCCATATATTTTGGCATTATATAAATTTAAATATGCGGTTGAATTGTT
Organism: Laupala kohalensis; assembly: GCA_002313205.1. NCBI lineage: Eukaryota > Metazoa > Arthropoda > Insecta > Orthoptera > Trigonidiidae > Laupala > Laupala kohalensis. Next base: position 1,481,001 of record NNCF01127806.1, read on the forward strand.
ATAGACAATCAATATGTATGGTTCATAACTTTATTAGTATTCACTGGAAACTCACCAATGTTTCGATGCTGATTAGCATCATCCTCAGGGTTAGTGTATTATTTGTTCCATTACATTAAGTAAATCTACATTTTTCTACATCTACGTCATCAATGATTTGTAGTTCTGACTTTGTAGAGAATGTATTGACAAAGGTGAATAAGGATGAAGCTAATGAGCATCGAAACGTTGGTGAGTTTCCAGTTAATACTAATAAAGTGATGAACCATACATATTGATTGTTTATAATAATACAACCGAATATTTAAATTTATATAATTACAAATCAAGACAATCATAAATTAGATACTTTTATTAAGCATATATTTTGGCAACAGCAGCCATATTGATACTATTAGTTAGATAGCAATGAAGGAAAGAACGCATATATTAATTCGTTAATATTAATTAATATTCGTTCCGTGTGGTAAACGAAGTCTCATCACTGTGAAATAATAATTATTCCTTGTAATTAGATATGAGATCTAGCAAGAATATAGATGCTCTGAGTCAAGTGATTGGAATCTAGCCGTCTTGATGCTCACTTCTTTAGGCAAAACTCCATACTAATTTTGTCAGAACCATATCTATCCATGGCCTTGGAATCGAGTATCTATGAAACATGATGCTCTCCAACGAGATACGAACTTCAAATTTCATCACCAGAATTTACGTGCTCATCATGTGCAAAGAAATGTTACTTCTATAAATATATAAATCACCTATCAAATAAATGAAGGACGAGTGGAATAAATAGGTCGTTGGCAGATAATAACGAGTAAGTTTCAAAGAATTGGTAAAAATTTCGACATCGTTAATTTGTCTTTACCCTTCAATAGAAAAACGCAAATAGAATTAATGTTCAACAGGCACAATCTTTATCGTACTGATGTCACTACCGTTGTGAATACCTTGCTGAAAACCCGCAGATTATTTTTTCTTTATCTATTAAATTCATTGATTGGTTCAGATAATATTTAAATATTTAGAGAAAAACAATCCTTTCTCTTTCCCCTCACGCAGTCACGCAAAAAAAAAAAAAAAACGTTCACATGTATATTTTGAAGTATATTATTAGCAGTTTCTCATATCCACCGCTTAATCCGTGCAGGTTTAGCTCTCATGCCCCGACGTGACCTGATGCAGAGAACATAATGACCGCCCGCAGTGTCGCACTTCAGAAGGCGTCATGCTCCCTTGGAGAACGATGGGCACAGCAGGCGGCGTCAAAGGGGACTCTTCGCTTCCACCTTCGACTGGATCTCATGTTCTCTCCTCACTCACACACTATAATACCCTCACAAATTAACAGACTTACTAAATTACTGACTAACCCACTCACAGCCAGAAATAGCAAGTGCGAAAGTATATTTACGTAACTGTAACGCAGTCTCCTATAGTCCGAATAACACTAGAGTAGGATTGATATTGCGGAGTAGGGGGTGACATTGTTGCCCGTTCCTTAGTTCTCAGCATTCGCGTAACCTGAGTGGGGGCCGGGCCCTAGATATAGGAATATTTTTATCTTGGTCCTAGCAAACTCCGCGTTCAGTCTTAATATCAGCGAACACACACCAACTCATCTCTTGATGTTGGCGAGTAATACGACAAGAGCATAGAACTATTTCCAACTGATTATCTCTCATTCTTCTGATTGCGAGAGTTGTATAGCGACACGTAAAATTTCTCCAAAGAAATAACCCTCATTTAAGCGAGAAATAACTATGCAGTCCTTAAGTTGTTCTTAACGCAAATTTCTGGGGTGGGCCCCAAAACACGGTTCACTCGGCGCCCCACTAGTTACGCCAATGGTTCTCAGTCTTTACTATTGTTAAAGGTGACACTTTTCACTTCTGGATCTAATACCTATTTATTTGGAATGACTGACAAGATGGGTGCAGGGCGTAAATTTAAAAGAATTTCTTTCATAGTCGTTCGAAACGTTTCGATAAATTTAACGACATTGCAGGGTTTTGACTGCATATATTCTTAACTAAAAGTTTATAACTTATCAAGGAAACAAGAATAAATGCGTCAATACTAAAAATTTTAACGAGGTGAGTCAAACGGGCCATTAAAAAAAAATACTTTTAATTTATTTTAAAGTATCTGCGCTTATAAATAGAGAAATAAGGTTTGAAATATCTTGTAATTGTTGTATAATTATATTTCCACATTTTTGGAGTGTGTAAAACCGTCAAATTTCTATGTCCTGAAGGAAAACTAATACAGTACGATACGTCAGCCAATATGCATAAATTACTGTGTACTGACCTCCTCAAGTAGTTTTGTTATTTTATTCTAATTCAGAGCCTACTACAAAAAATGTATAAGAATTACAATTAATTTGACTAAACTCATATCTTGTTCGATTGAATAATTTTTCACCAATACATTATTTATCAAGGTAACTCAATTGTAACAGTGTTCTCTAATAGCAGATGTAATAGTTACCTACAATTTTTTAGGTATTAATTTTACTCGTGCTCCTCTTCCTTCCGTCAACAACTGTATGGTGAAACTATTCGAAATTTCGTTTGCTGAGATAAATAACATAAATGCTAAGAATTACGTTCTGTGCTAAATAAGTAGAATAATTTTTGCTAATTAGTATCAACCTGCGATGCATCATTCTTAGCAAGACGAACGAGTTTAAAGAGATTCTCCATTTACCGTCTAAAAAGTTCTATGGGTAATTTCTTAAGGAACGTCTCGATATTCATATACAAATAATCTTATATATTAAATCATTAACCCTATATTGTTAATTAACAAACAACTACGTTGAATGTACATTGCTTATCTTAACACTCACCAGAATTGACACTAACGAATACCAATTTATTTCGGAAGGGCTTTATTTATGCTTTCAAAATGAATTGTTCAATGCTATTTTTCTATCACGAGACTTCATTAAAAATCTCGTAACAAGCTTCCTTTTCAGCCCTGACATTAACATTATAAGAATAGTGAAAAACCTCCATTGCACACTTATTATGAGCTCAATTTATTTCTAAAACGGAAACTAATTTATTTACCAACGTGCGCTAATGTGTGTGAAAAGCAGAGACACAAATAAACCATAAATAGTGGTACGTACCTTCTCTTAGTCATCGTCTTCGACCTTGTGGAAGGCCAAAACAGTGCGATAACTTCTTCTGTACGTATTAGTTCATCCGTTATAATTTTATAAGTGGGCATTAATTATCTTAATAAGATAATATTAATGCTTTAGCATTAGCATTAACATTGTGTTTAACATAATCGTTCTCATATTATGTGTTAAAAAGTCTTGGAAATAAACTATGTAGGTTTGAAAATTATGAATAAGAAAATTTTTTCTAGTACACAGAAAAGTATCGATGCATTTCTTCAAAAAATTAAACAATGTCAAGCTAATAAGCATTTTTTTATATTTTATTCAAGAATTTACTCATGACCGATTTTAAATCACACGTCACCAACTGCAGTAATATATTGGCCTCAAGGCAAACAAGATACAATTTTACCCGAGAGTTTCGCCTCTACTCGCACATTGAAGTTTCCAAAGTGGAAGTTTCTGCAGAACACATTCAAGCTCCAAGAACCAAAGCCTTATATACGCCTTATCAACCTTCACTTCTTCAGCCTCGTCACAAAGAAATAACGTTACCACAGAGGAGCATGTATGAAAAGAGGCAAAGATAAAGTGTACGACATAGAGTCGTCTCCATATTTTCAGAGGGCGTTGCCTGTCGGATAGGGAAGGGGCAAAGGAGAGTAGAGCAAGAGACGAGCCTCCAATGTGCGGTCGCATTGACGACACACCCACCGTCTTCTCTCGCGCGGATATCATTGCCGTTACTATCCTACCATATCATCATCCCTACGCCTGCATGGACATAACTATCGTTGGTAAGAAATCTACAGATATTTTGTGAAATAAGAACACACTCAAAAGTAATCGGCATAAACATCAGACAGTTTCACTCGAATTTAGGTTTTTCCACTTCCCAAAGGTAAATTGCTCATTTATTATTGAATGAATAAATTCCCCCTCAAGAAAAAACATTTGAATCTCAAAAATTTCGAAGGTTTTTACACAATTTCTCTTGAAAAATCAATGTCAAAAATGTTTGGCTGTTCATGTTTCTGTTGAACGGTATTTTCACAGTTAAGTCATCTATGCCATAAAATTACTTTTGTCCTTCTAATATGAAACGTTGTCAATGGGAATATCCCAAGACGATAAGTAGAAAATAAATGGGTCCAAACGCAACCAATCGTAAAAGCAATGCGAGGGAATGTTACTATTTTGTTGATGCGTCATTACCTCTAATGTTTACTGTATGTCAAAGTCGAGAACTTTCATCCTCTCTTCCACAACTATCTACACATTTCGAGTACTTTGAAAAACGACAGGTATTGCACGTTTCTAAGAGGACCTTTTTTCTAACTTAGAATAGGAAAACTCAACTTACGTACCTAGACCAATCCATCTAAACTTATTTTCATACCTGAATTTTCGATTTTTGTAGTTCCGTAGAAGGAAATGCTTCTCGTCCATTAATCTCCTGGCGTTAAACATCTGTTAAGTTTTTGAAGAGACGGCAATTTTCAAAAAATTATCACACACAAAAAGTGCACTCTTATTACCCGAAAATATTAATCATTCCCATTTTTCCATTTTCAGTATCTGGATAAAATTCATCAAATCCCTCGGTAGGTCAGTCTCTCTACTTACAATGGCGCGTGAAAAAATTTAAAAATTCAGCATTAAATTTTCCTTATATTTTGCAAGCAATAGGAAGCGTCCTACGACATTCCTTTTCCTGTGTTAAATAACTTATTCATTTAGCAAACGTTACTTGCTGGTTTCATTTCATTAATTTTCAATTTTAAAAAATCATATCCAAGTATTTCTATAACATTTTAATGCGTTTTTACATTTGATCCTTTTAAATTAAATCTTAATGCAGTCTCTACGAGCATTTTCAGAATTACGTAAACAATCATTTGTTTAGCTATAAATGAGTAGCTTGATCAGTTCAGAGAATTATTTTTAATCATCTACCACACAGTCATCTCTTTTCCTTCTTCCCACTCCTCCCACAGCGGCGTTGAAGTCTATCCGACCTCCTTTCCCACACTTCCCCCTGGATTTCCTTCTCAACCTGCTCCCATAACAAACGGGCCTCTCTTATCGGCCACGCCTTCCGCGGTCTGGACAAAAGACGAAGACGAGGTGCGGGCGCGATCTCCGATCTGCGACACCGTTACTGCGGACCACGGCGAAGTCAGTGGCGACGGTGTCGGCGTGGCGCGGCCGCGGGCGAGCATTCCTCGGATAATTACGTGTAGTTCGTTGACTCGGCGGCGGCGCGGGGGCAACCGCGTGGCTGTCAGCCCACGCACCGACCGACCGACTTGTGACGAGTGGGATCTCGGGGACCGTGGCAGGCCGCCGCGCCGTTGATGGACACTGCGGGAAGAATGAAATGCTGGAGGGAGGCGTAACATAAACAGGAGTGAGAGAGGCAGGCACACATGTGGAGAGGATGTGCGAAGCAGAGACATCGTCGTGTTGTACGGAGTGTGTGTGTGGAGAAGGCGCTTCCGTGCCTTGAAGCAATGGGCCTTCGGGTCCGGCCATTCAGCTGTCTTCATTCAGAGGAGCGGATGAATGCACTCTTTCAAGGAGAGCTTCGTGGCATGAGAAAGGTAGTGGATAAATAGAAGAGGAATCCGTTCAAGGAACTGTATCATTCGGGACGTGTTCGTCTAATTACAGTTTAATTATTACATGCGCTACTAACTTCTGTTCGATATGAATAATTCTTTTCGCATTAAAAACAAGAATCGTCCATATTTCTGGAATGGAACTATATGATCAATTTTACTTCATTTTCTTAAATGTCACTGAAGGTTCCAATACGAAAATAATCCCTCTGCTACTCCCGAACGCAATTCTTACGCCACTACATATAAGTAGAATACATCCATATTAGTTGAACCTGAGCGAATAATTTGTGCATAAACTGAAAGAATGATTAAACTCTTCACGTTTTTCAATCAAATTTCTTTCTTGTGTAAAAATGAATTAATATGCAAAAAAACCTGGATTACACAAGTAAATGTGAACGACAATACACAAACAAAAAAATAGAATAATCAGCTACCATAAGCACCTAACGATTATCTATATCATCTTCAGAAAAGGTGTATGACCGAGCTTTGTCCGGATAGCTATGGTGTATATTTAAAACAACATGGATTATTTTTTTTAATTTACTGTATCCAAATGTTCATAAAATTAGTACCAATGTACTGTCAGGGATATGAAATCGACAAAAATAAATTAAAAACAACAACTCATGTTTCCATAGAGGAATTCAAAGAAGGGATCAATTGGTGTCTTTCGACGCTACTGCACACGCACGTTACAGAAATATGTAAGAAAATGACAAGTAAGTGATGGATAATGTACTGTATAAAGAACAATTTTTTTTCATAGATTAATCAGAAGCAAATGTAATAATTATGACCTAGAGGAGGAGAATTCATCCTCCTAAATCGTCAACTATGTCATACCTGATGTTTTTATATCGTATCGATTATTTTATATCATGTGTTACAGCCCCTACACAAGAGTTTCCTCAGTCTCCGATTTGTAATTAAACACCCGATGGTGAGATCTCGCAGGAATTCTCAGACACAGAGAAAGAATCGTTCTTTAAAGGCTACTCGGAAGAAAAGTTCTATCGCAACGACGTGAGAAACTCGTTAAGTCGACCAAGAAAAAACTCGATCGATCTTCTAGGAACGAGGTGGGATTCTTCGACACACTGAAACCAATCAGCGACGTAACACACGGGTAGTTGGTCAATTAGCAAACCAATATATGATGCTAAAGACGATTACTGATAGATAATTTTATTTTATGCTTATAAATCTATCAGCTCTTCCTACTAGTATACAATCATAATAATATATAATATATAGTATATACTATAACATGCAAATGTCCCAGAAATTTGTCGTTCCTTTTCTGCGTAAATGGACGGAGCAAATAATACAAATGAAGTATCGTAAGATACAGCATTATAAGATGTGTTCTTGATTTCCTATAGCTTCATCTTTCGCCTTTTCCTTTCCGAGATAACAGTATTTAAAAATTACATCAAGAAAAGAAACTAAACAGACTCATCTTGTGACTACTACAGTGCTAAGGAATGACAACTCTGGCACGTCTGGTAAGTAATGAAATATATTCGTAGAGAATTGTACACGAGTTTCGTAATGCTCCATTGCAATATTATCATATACTACTCATAAGTGTTCTGCTGTCCTATTTGCACTGTTAATACTAAACATGAAAGCGAACGAAACTTGCCTAACACTAGTAGATGTGGGGAAGTACTATCTGTCATATCTAGGTAAGTAAAATAGTCTTGCTAATTAAATGTAAACTTTCATATTACGGTACAGAATGTTAGTTTCATTCAATATCTCGTACGATTAAATAGCACGGTATAAGTAATTCGCTTAAAATGTGATAACTTGTCCATTTCTAAATCATTAAGTAATACGTGAATTAATTAAAAAACAAGTAATATTAAAAATTGGCAGTAGTTTTCAAATGTGATAGAATTAAAAAGATGAAAAAGATCATTGTAATTACTCTGGTGTTATGATGTAGAAGTAAATCTCTTGGTAGATGTGGAGTGATGGACACATTCTAGCGAAAATAAAACCATGAACAACATAATACCTTAGAATAAAATCAATAAATAACCATAAATACAAAGGCGTCAGATTAAGTAAAAAGTAGATTACACACACCTGATCAAATGCTCATGATGAAATCAATATATTCCTTGATTTCACACACGATTGCAACGCTTGAAGAGGCTTAATCGAACAATTATAGCTTTCATTTGTTCTAGAAAATAGTTTTGCACAGAGCTTGGAAGGTTTTTAACAATTTTATGCAAAAACGAGATTTGACTTCACAGTGTAGATAGGTCACAATATACCAATTTTGAAGGTATTACGAATCTCTACAAAAAGTGACTTGATAGAAGACTTATACCCAAATTAAAAAAAGTTTTATACTTATTCAAACGGAGTTCTTCTCAATGAATTGTTGACAATCGAGTAAAATTTCCTGAATGCTGTGCATAATGGTGGAGTTCGCTCTGCTATCTCTGTGGCTTCTAGCTGTTCTTTCAACCATGGCCTTCCCACAGGAGAACAAAGAAAAAACAAGAGGCAAGAAATAGCTGGCGGTCTGGTCGGCACATCTAAGAGGTCAGGAAGATGCAAACATGAAGGCGATCGCTGCTATTGCGGTTTTTTAAGGAAATAGAACACAAGAGGAGACAGGCAAATAACTGTTTAAAGAACCATTGAAAAAGAGTGCTCAGCTTTTAAAATATCATAACAGAAAACCACCTTTAGATACTGGAACAATTATTACTGTATTGAATACCGACGCCGGCTTCATAGTGAATTCGTAACAGAGGTCGCGCATCAATTGTCTAGGAAAGTGCCTCAATTGCGCAGAGTAACCAACAGGGTCCTAGAAACGTTTCGTCGATTGCGTTGAGACCGAGGCGGTTAGTATCTATTATCATCCGCCTTCTTGCCACAGTGTGTGGCAGTGTAGAGCAAATTCTATCTTTCCGTATTACAATAACTGTACCGACTCTATTTTGAAGAATTTTGAAAACAATCACTTCCTAGGAAGGTGGTCGGCCGGTCAGTTTCCAGGTGCTCTGAAAGTCTCGAGTATTAACTTTATTTATAAGTAGTGTTATCAAGGCTGTTATTGATACATTTATTATTGGTTGAAATTGTTTAAATATAGTGGTTGCGGTAATATAGTAATAGGAAGACCATTTTCTGGTTTTAAATAAATCAATATACTCTTCTGTTCTCGTATATTTTGTTTACATATCCTTTTTTATAAATAAACTTTCACGTTTGTCGTAAAAACGTAATTTGACATACTTTCCATTACCCTTAGATGTCGAAATTTAATTTTCTTTCTACAGAATTAGTTTTTGTGGTCATTCATATTTTTATATCTAAATTGAAATACGGATAGTTTTGGGAGTAAACCAAATACCCATTCAAAATTTATTTCAAGTCTTTCTGGCGTTTTAGAATGTTGAAAATCGGTATGCATGGAACTTTCACGCAGAATATGAATATCTCATTTCGTTATACACAAATGAAACAATATTCAACGAGAAAATATTACAGGATGGGTTAATAACACATTAAATTAAAGGTTTTATCTATTTAATAATGTTTCGTATTTGAAAATTGGCAGTACTTGAATGAAAGGTGAATTTTAAAATTACTCTTGGTGATTCTTTACTTCATACACAGTTTACAGGTAATTTTGACCTTCCAAAAAATAAACATGAAAACCATTAGTTTAAAGGCCTAAGAAATTCCTCAGCCATATGGAAAAGAATTTGTTATTATTTCCATATGGTAAAGTATATATGTTACGCAGAAAAACCCGAATTCGGCCATTGGACGAAATAAAACGACCGAAACTTGTTTCCGTTGACGAGTCCTAAAGACCCACAAAAAATAAAAACTTGTTTTGGCAGATGCGTTTTTACCAGGACTAGTTTTGAGCGTTTTCACAATAATGAAGCGGTTTTAATTTCCAGAGTATTTACTGTGACTAATGTGATATTTCCAGGCATGAGACATTTATACAAGTGTCCCATTCCACTGTGTGGTGTTTGTTACTTAGATTGATGGAAAATTTATTTCTATGATACATGTCCAAAATTAACATTTTTATGAACTGAGGCGAAATATTAATAAAACACAATAATATAAGTCTAAAAATTAATATCTTCCACAAGTTTTATCTGTCTACATATATAACATTGGGTATGTATGGCGCACTATAACTCTCGACTGTCTGAAGCAATTTCAACGAAACTTGGTACAGCAATGACTCACTATCTGGCAACAAACATTGTGTTCGTAATACATTACTTGCACCCCTAGGGACGAGTGGGGAGGGATTTATATTTTAAAATAATCGGAAACTACCGATATTGGTTGTGACTATATTTTTGAGGATGCTGAAGTGAAAAGTAACATTTCTCATGCCGCTTACATCTACGATCACCCCCTATGAACGAATGCACACCCTTCGTCTAGGGGGTGAAAGGATGAAAATGTAAAAGTAATCGGAAATGACCGCTGTTAGTGTTGGGGCCATATTTATCGGGGTCGCTGAAACTTGTACTAACATTCCCTATGACTCGTCCCCGACCAACCCTCATATATCCCGAAGGAAGCGGATGCTATTTTAAAAGTTATAGAAGTGACCAAATCTTAATTTTTGAAATCGCTGAGCTTAATAATGATATTCTGATATAGTGTAAGTCAATAATCAGCTTCAGTGGGTAGAAAGAATCTCCTAGTATCCCCTTGGGATAGTGTGGGAAGAGGATGATATTTTAAAATTAGCGTAAATGACCGATATTGGTGTTGAATACATTACTTTCGGAGTCACTGAAATGAATAGTGACATTCCCGATTTCGCATAAATCCATGATCATCCACTGTTCACCCTCATCACCACTAGGGAAGGAGATGTCTCACAAAATTAGCGATAATGACAAACTCAGAGTTTTTGGCGTCGCTGAGAGAAAAGGTGACACCCCTGAAATCGTTTAAGTCTTAATTCAGTCCCCATGGAAATGACACACTCCTTTATTCCCTAAAGGGACTGGAAACTACATGAAACGAAAAAAATAATTTAAGAGGGTCGATTTGCATTAAACAAATAGTTTTCAGGGTTGCTGACGTGAATAACTGATCAACCAATGATATTTAAATAACATGGAGGTTCGGGACCCTTGGAGATGAGGGCGAGAAGGGAGGGACGTAAAAATAACGTGAAATGACCTGTATTAGAGTCAAATCCATCCGTCTTCTGGGTTGCAGAGATGAATTATTAAGATGAAAGGAGAGGGTGGAAATAATGTAACACGTAAAAATTATCTAAAATGATCGAAGGAAGTGTCGAGTTTATAATATTCGGGGTTGCTGAGACGATTTGTTTTAATTAAGAGGCGGAGAACAACGTGGCACGTGAAAACTATCAAAAATGTCAAATATTAGTTATGATACCGTAGTTTTCAAGGCCGCTGTGATGAGAAGTGAAATTATCGGGGACTTGTGAGATCACAAACAATCCCTATAACACCGTTCCACCCTACGGCAAATTATCGAAAATGATATAACAGAGAAGAATCCACAGTTTTCAACGTCGCTGAGTTGAATGGTAACATCCTGATATCGTGAACTTTTTATTTTATTTTCGGAATAAACAATTTGCATACAAACCAACTATTATTAGCTGCTGATGATGCCACATAACACTCGTACATATTATGGTTTATTTGTTTAATCATTTTATTTTATCGACTCTCTTAGCTCGCTGAGGGATTCACCCAGACCCCTACTTCCTACCTAGACACAAACTCGCTGATTGGTTATGCCCTGGCTAGGTCCCAAGCGAGGGCGGCACGTGTGAATAGCATGTGTCGTTATTCGCAATCTAACACTCCCGTAAGGTGGGACTGGCACTGCAAGTGAGTCAAATCACAGATTTATAATTGTCTTCTTTATTTTTATTCTAATTGTTATAAAACAACACGATATGAATATTTATGAAGAAAAAAACATGGTTTAATATCTATGAGTTAATAATGTAGTTCAAACAACACTCAAGAACTCGCTTGACTCGTTTTGAAATGCACAAGAGCATGTAACAACATGGCGGCGGAGCACAACGGTTTCGTGATTGATGCATATCGTGTCCGAATAAGTGAAACATCTTTCTCAGATGTCCGGCGACCTACAGATAAAAGTGATCTAAAAGTACTACGGGAAATTTACTACAAATCAAAGTAGACTTTCATTGTTTTAAATGTTGGTCTTATTTTGTAAATATGCGTTTTCTCCATAAGACGCTATGTATTTGAACATCAATTATAACTGCTATTATCTCATTTAAATGGCCGGTGATGTATCTTTTTCCACTTGAAATCATAATAAGTACTTGTTACTGTTTATTTATTTCGATTTAAGATATTTTAGTGATTTAACTCTACCTACGCTAGTAGTACCTTATAGGGTACATGGAGCGGTATTTATAACGTGTTTTGGTGAGCTGCGTTAAAATAAAATTGTGGTTGTGCACAACGTAAAGTCAAGTGCTACATGGCGAAATAATTTTTACTGTAGTTTGAGTGTCTTAAACACTAGCCACAAAATGAGGTACTTGCTCTTTTATTTCCATGATTCTTGATGGCAAGATTTGAAAGAAGGTGAGTTATATTTTTATTAGTATTTTTGTAAACCTTTTTCATAGTTTCGTTCGTTATTTTCTCTGGGGTGGCGGAAAGTCCGGTGGACAGAGATATCCCCATTTGAAAATAATTAGTCTGAAACCAATACAGAATAATAGTGCATTTATTTCTTCCGTGTGTCTACACGTGGAGATGATTTGTGATCGCAGGGGGTGTTACCCATACACGACCCGTTCGCCTTTCACAACTGCACACCATTTCAACCCAGACCTAGCAGTTCCCGGGTTCAATTCCCGGCTCGTCGCCATTTTCATCAGACCGAAAGTTATCAGAGAACGATAATACTCGCAATAGCACTGGAAGAGAAAATTCCTGTGAAATCAATAAAAAAACAGGACAATACACAGGAAAGTATCAATAAGCTGAACAAGTTCATCTCTGGATTTCGCATCCCTTTATGGAGCCAGGGATGGCCGCAGTCGGTCGAGACGTAGTCGTGAGTGCACGGGTACCCGCATGGAGCAGGTCGCTCTCCGCGGGGCGGCCTCGCCCGGTCGTTCGCCCCCAACACGATCGATGGCGCCCCGGCCCTGAAACTCACGCCCCTCAGCCGCCACCCGCGCGACGGTCCTCTTCATCACTCGCTGCGCCACACGATACGCGCGTGTTCCATCGGAGGAGATTCGCCTAACACTCGCATATGAAATTCATTACCTGCTTATGGACCCTCTTGCCACGGATTAGAATTCAGGCGCGTGCAAGTCACAGAGAACATGAAAATAAGATCCCAGAACGCTCCTTTCAATAATAAATACGTACTCAAAAGAGGAAGAGAAGAGAGGAGAGAAAATATGAAGAAAAAAACTTCTTTGGCTCTAGAGTGAAACATTGAATAAAGTAAGAAGATAACACAAAATTTCCTAATAAAGAGAATAATGAATAAAATGTTTTATATTGCACAAAAATCTATTTTTTTCTATATTTTATATACATTTTTTCTTAGTAATTTTTTTAATTTTTTAAGGGTGGTATCATACACGTTGTATCTTTATTTATAAATTTTTTTAAGGGTGGTATCATACACGTTGTATCTTTATTTATAAAATATACTACATTGTACCATATCATAGTACGTTGTAACTTTAAAGGGGGGTGGCTAATGACAAATTGAAATTGATTATATGACGCATAAATTGGGGTTTTATTTATATGACGCATAATAATAGCTCATAATTGTCAAAAAATACAAAATAAAGTATATACAAATCATTTTTTTTTCTACATTACCTCGCGACTGTGCATCGGAGTTTCTGTTATTAGGTTACTGCTTATTATAAAATAGGGTAGTCGTTTTGGACAGGGAGCCTCCGGGAATCATGTGACAACAAGATGTCTCGCCATCAGCAGATGTGAGGTCACATATCCTTTTCTCAGAATGCATAAGATACATTTTTACTCCCAATGTTAATGTTATTTTTACAACTGCCAACCATTTGGATTCGACGCCGCGCGATCCCGCTGCACAAGAGTTCAGTGACGCCCTTAAATAATCCGAACTATTAGTCCGAATGGTACGATTCAAAAACTGTCTTATCTTCTTGATAAAACAAATAATCCATTTACTTTGATATGGATTAATTCATTCCAACCTAAATTTTTCTATTCAGTGGAAGTATTTTAACACGTCTATTAGTAATTACTTTTCTTCGAAAATTTAAGATTTTTTGTCGAACTCTTTGAGACGAACAAAGAGCACTCATCCTCGTCATGTATCTCCAACCATTTAGGCAACGTGTGTTAATATATTTCCACGAAGATTGATTTTTTCCGACTTGATTCACTAATATCGACATTACAAATTATTTATATATCCTAAAGTAAGAAAACACATGCTAAAACTTTCCAGAGAACATATCTATGAATTTTTAAAAAAATCACGTAAATCGGATGAGCGGATCTCGAGTGATACGAGGACACACGGGCAGGCACGGTCGCTGCGCTTCGCGACTTCCAAGAAAACCAATATGGAAGTTCGAAAAAATCGCTTCGTAGTGTTCTCGAAACTATTAACAACTTGTCATGAATAATTATTCATTCAAAGTGTATTTAAATATTATTTATCAAAACATCCCTTTATTAAACACTGTATTGCCTTTTAAGTTTGTTTTCTCTAACAATCGCTTGAAAAATCTTATTTTCATCTTTCATTCTCATCAATAATCAAAAGAGTCTTTTATTGCGACGCAGACGTCCTGCAAAACTTTCTCCTGCCCGTGATTTCTAAGGAAGACGTTTTGCCCCGCAGCAAAATCTAAAACTCCAGGATGCAAAGGACCGAATGATAATGCTCTTGTCAGTCGTAACTCGAGCTAAGAAACCTGCTCCTTATTTAGTGTCTGGATTTACGCATTTCGGAATGGTAAATAACGGATATGCAGCTGTCTGGCGACCAGCCAGCACTCACCGCGTTCCTTGCTCGGCAGCATGGCTTCCCGAAGGATATTCATTTTGTTGAGCGTGGACGACTTGAATCCTTCCACGAGTCATATAGACGTTCTGAGGAATGGCAATAGATTCGGGTTCGCAACCGGACTCAACCGAACTAGATCCGATAACGAGTTTTCGATTTCATAAGAGTAAACAGGACCACGCCTCCCATACGAGACCAGAAATGTGTGAGGGTGCGGTGTATAAAAGTAAGCGCTACAATACTATGTAAAGGAGTTATTTTGTAACATTACGTTTAAGGAGTGTTATAGCTATTTCTGTTTCTTTTCTATGTAATGTAAGAAAAATAAAATTCCGTAGCAAGATAGGGTCGACAAACGTTTGATCCGTTCATAGAATATTTGATGCTGATACCAGTGAGATGCGAATATGGGATATTCCCAACATTACGACTAGCATATGTCTACCTTAGAGATTAGCAAACTCCTTGCAGAAAATAAATAATGTTCATGATTTTGCTGTGACGAAGTCACAAACTGTAGGACTTCCATCTCAAGAGGGTAAATAGATATAGAAACAGTTTCTTACCTTCCAATCTTCATCACACTCTCCACATATTCTTTAACCTAACAGTCGCACCATCATGGGATCCACTTGAGAAATTTCGTCTACTTTCATTCGTATTTCGAAATTATTATCTACAGGTAAAAAACTTATCGTAATAAACATGTAAAAAATTCAATTTTAGATTGCATAAGATTACGGAAAACTATTCCATAGTAGTGGGCATATGACTGGCCCTGAGAAGTTAAAATTTCAAAATCCAGCAAGGTAATACATGAAGTGAAGAAAGATAATTAAGGCAAACTTGATTAGTGAGCATAAATCAGCACAATCATTTTGTTTCTATTTAGGAAAATGTACGAAAATCTCCGAGGATGAAATATGTTTGTAGATAGAAATGACTCTCTCTAAGCAGCATTGAAGCACTCAGTCTGTATATCTTTGGGAACATCACATGATATTACACAAGAAAGAAAAACTTAATATTGTAAATTTCCGACCAATATCTCTACTACCCACTTTCTCAAAAATCCTACAAAAAATCTTCTATAAGAGTTTTCTAGATTTTTTTTCAAAAAATAACATTCTCTCTGAGGATCAACATGGTTTTAGGAAATCCTTTTCCACTATAAGCGCCATATTTTCCTTCGTAAACGATGCTACCACATCTCTTGACCGTGGAGAAAATCCTTAGGGTGTTTTTCTTGACTTATCCAAAGCATTCGATGCCATCGATCACGGAATTCACCTTTCCAAATTGCATTCTTTAGGCATTCGTGGACTTCCACATCAACGACTAACTTCTTATTTAAAAGATAGATATCAACAGGTCGAAATATCCTATACTAAAAATAAAATACTTCAGCGTTGTCTTTCAGAAACAAAGCCACTTANCCTATACTCTTTTTAATGTATGTGAACGATATATCATCCTCCACATCAGATTGCAAAATGGTTATTTTTGCTGATGACACTAATTTACTATGTAAACACGCCAACGCTCAAAAACGTTTGTCTGACCTTTCGGCTTGGTTCCATGAAAATCGACTCCTTGTAAACACTGACAAAACAGTGTCTGTGTCATTTCACAATAGAATCACAAAATCTTTACCCCAGGTTTCTCTTTTGTTAAACAGAAAAAAATTAAAAAAACTGTTGTGAATACAAAATTCTTAGGTCTCCATATTCAACACTACCTCATATGGAATTGTCACGTTGACAATCTTAATTCCCAATTAAGCAAATTGTGTTACGCATTCCGAATCTTGGTTAACGTAGTTAGTCCACGTATTTCCCGTTGCGTATATTTTGCAAACGTTTACTCCCATTTACGTTACGGCATTACCTTCTGGGGTAATTCCGGTCAGAGTATTCAAACTTTCAGAATTCAGAAGAGGATAGTTCGGATAATTTGTAAATCTCACCCCCGAAACTCTTGTAAACCTTTATTCAAGGAATTTAATATCTTAACACTTTCCTGCATTTATATTTATGAAACGGTCGTGTTTGTTAAGACCGAATTACTGAAGCACCACCCTTGCTTTATACGAAACAGTCTCGTTCACGAACACTATACANATAGGAATAATATTCATCGCCCTAGAGTGCCAACCACTCTTTGCCAAAAAGGACCTTATCATTCGGGAATCGTCCTAAATAATTCCCTGCCCAAGAATATAAAACATTTTATGAAATTAAATCTCTTCAAATCCGCGGTTAAAAAATAGCTACTGCACCAGTGCTTCTACATCGTAAAATAATTTATTGATTTGAATAAAAATTAAAGCCGTCTTTACTTTATCACGTCATTGTTGCAGTACTTTCAAAATATCTGACAGTAATTTCAAAACTATTTTCCTGCATGTTTGTATTATGTCTCATTATTCATATAAATTTAGTTTTATGTGTACTCAACTTTGGCACGGTTGTACACATTAATTCTGTAGCTCCACCCTGGCCTGGTTTTCCTTCGAGCAGATGCGGATTTCTTATACAGGTTCTCTAGGCTTTGTCTAGGGGCATGTTTATTGTAATAATAAATCGTGAATTTAGTGTTATTTCAATTCTTATGATTTTTAAACACTATACTCAGAATAATCTATGGTTCGATAATAATTTGTACATGTAAAATAAATTACAAACATATTGACATTCTATTAGTGTTATAACTCGCAGAAAAACATTTAATCTTATGTAGGAATTTTTGCTGAAATTTTTGAATCCGCCTTTGTCTTAGGGCCCTTGATCGGAATTGATGGCATGGTCCCTTGCTTGTTCCGGGAGAGTAAATTAGTTTATTGTCCTCCACGTGGTCATATGCAGTTTGTACTACTTTTTTTACAATAAATTTATTTTTAAAAACTCAAACATAAATGAATCTCTTCACAAAGTGAAATGTTATGTTAATTAGATCAAGTTTTATCGAAAATACGTGCAAAACGGGGGTTAACTTCATACATAAACTTTTTTTAATAGTTGTATATATGGCAAGGTTCAGTAAATGAGACTCACTCTTCCAGCTACCCAAATGATTCGGATGAAGGAATTGGGAAGGATACATGTTTTGTTGCAAGAGAATGCATAGTATTTTATATCCAATATTTGTCTACAGTAGGTGACAGCAGTTAACTATGGAGAATTGAATCTGTGATCAGGAGAACGAGGAACTTTGGAAGCGACCATAACTCTTTGACTAAAATGTTTATACCCAAAACCGTTGTAGAACACAATGACTTTTGACAAGGCGATTGAAAAGACAGGTCTTTCATACGAGTTAGAAGAACGCTAGACTTCCCGAGCCGCAGAGCATCCATTAAAATGCCGGGGCATAATTTATGATGCCTCTCTCCGCTAATTAACGTGACAACAAATATGTTGTTCATACTCGTTCTTCACGGACACTGGAATGAAAAATAACTTAACGGGCAGCATGAAATTTAATTAGATAATCGAAAGAAGAGTAAAATTTTATTTCTACGTGAAGTTGTAAAATCCAAGCGCGATAAGATACATGAATGTTGTGCAATTATTATACAAGGTTATTCCTTAGGTATTATCACCATATTTATAGACAGTATCTCGACAGTTAAGTCGGAATTTGATGAGTTATTTTTCTGACTCAACTAAGTACTAACAAATTACCCCTTTCTGAAGAAAAAACCAATTTTACTTACAGGAATGAAAATGTACACATTAATAGGGGCGAATTTGTTATCGAGAATCTTTAATTCAAACGTTTCAGACACATGAATTTCAAGAAATAAGATAAAAATAACGAAAGACGTTGAACAAGCTTTCGCTTTCGAAGAAAGACATATCCAGAAATCTTGAAGATATAAATAAAACAGTCGCATTCAAAATTCCAGTCTATTTTGCTGTCGATCATATATATATATATA
>NNCF01127806.1:1499990-1560410 GCA_002313205.1 Laupala kohalensis
AAGAAATCATCCTCGTTCGGGCGATTTAAATTCGAAGAACTAGCGATGGAGCGGGGGAGGAAAGTCTTCCTACTCTCTAACAATTTAAAAGTCCACAGTTGAGATTTGACGAAGGAAACATTCACATTTTGCAAAACGCAGTAACCCGCAATGAGCTCTTTGTTGAAGAGAAAATTTATGGCCGCTTAGAAATGGCAAGTACGCGAGGGTGTGGGTAAAGACGACCCGTCCCGGCCGTATAACCAAGGACACAGGGGGAGAGAAGCAAGTGGTGACTTGTCAGGAAAAAAACGTTGAAAAAGAGCGGTTGGAAATAGTTCAAAATTACGCAAAATTCCCAATCAGAATTTAGGCACAGGAGGGGGAACAGTTGTGACATTGGAAGTTTTTCGTTACGTGAAGTTCAAAATTGAGGGATCTTGGAAGTGGAAAAAGAGGTGTAGGAAGGGATGAAGTCCATTTAAGTAATGGCAAATGAAAATTTTATCTTCTTGTTGCAGTCAGCTTCTTGTGGCAGTCTTCTTCTTGTTGCAGTCGTCTTCGTGTTGCAATCTGCTTCTTGTTGTTGTATCTTGAGCCGTGTTGTATCAGATCAGAGAGACGAGACCAGACACGAGATTTTTTTGCGTGAAGTGAAGACTTGTAAGTTTTTTGTGAGCAGAGTCACGTCTCAGTCTTATTTTCGAAGTTATCTGATTAGCTCATGTTGTCCGATGAGATTTCCGAGTTCGCTAATTTCCTGAACTAATTCATCAGTCTTTAGCTAGCATTTCGGCAGCAAATTCTAAATCCGAGACGCGACAAAACTAATACGAAAAATATGTCCATTTGACGGGCGCTTCCGAGAATCCAGGGTCCGCCTTTGAAATTCAACCATGATGGTTTGGGTCCACGCCGCCCCTGAGGGCATCCAGGCAGCATAGCTTGCGGGAGGAAGGCACCACCAGGTTTGCTGGCGCTAGTGACGTCATTAACCGGAAGTCGTTCTGAGGTTGAGGCCAGGCCAGGCCGGCTTTCCCGTGGGGTCGACGCTCCCTCCACTCAGCACTGCACTGCTTGATTGGTCATCAGGTTGAGGTATTTTACGATTGTTGGTGGCATCGGACACATATCGTCATGCGCTATTGCGAGAAGACGAGTGTGGGTCTTATTGTACAGAGGGGCTCAGAACTTTGGACTTTATGATTAATGAAGAAGGCCCAATTAGCAAGAAAAAACTCCACTTAATAATATATTTTAAATACAATATCAATGTAATTGCATTTCAAGAAGCAAGAATTATTGTAAATTCAGTGTTTGTTTTATTTGTCAAAGGAGAGATTATCTTAATGTTTATTCAAGATGTTCAATTTGTTTAAAATTTATGTTTGTCGTTGAGAAGCCGAATTCGGCGGAAATACTAGTGTATTTCATGTTTACANTGGCTACCAGTTATGTGTGTTTCTTTTGGGGGATAGCATGAAGGTTTTTCTGTTGTATGTGATTCATGTTAATTAAATTTAATGTATTTCAATTTGTCAATAGCGTTTTCCTGTAGTGGAACCCTAGTATGGTCTTTTCCTTCATAAAAATTTGCATACCCTAGAAATTTGTGACACCCTGAGATTAATTAGCCGAGGCGCCTTAAAAATCAAAGTTAAAAGATTCGTTCTGGCACTATATATATATATATATATATATATATATATATATATATATATATATATATATATATATATATCTTTTTATATATATTATATTCTTAAGTGGTGTCTCTGAACCGCTTTGCGTATGACATAAAGTTTACCACGAATACAATACATTTGTGTCATAATATATATAGTTTTCTGTGAACTTTAAATCACAAAATAAGTCTTTAATTATTTAACTGATATTATTTATATGATGGACGTTAATTGTAATGGTATTTTAAANACAAAAATCACTGACTTTACTGCCGAGTTAGGCTTCTAAACAACAATAAGCATTTAAACAATTTAAATTTATAACCATAATGGAACTCATTTTTTCAATAATACAAATGACACTGAATTTACAAACAAATTTTTGTTTCTTGAATCATCTACATTTATCTTTTACATTGAAAACCAAAATAGTCTGCATTCTCCTTTTATGACTAGCCCCTTTTTACGAATCATAAAGTTCAAAACTTTTTGGGTCCTTATCAACAACCAGTACCACACTGGTCTTCTTCTCGCAACAGCGCATGACAACAGGCGTTGAATGCTACAAACGATTACAATACCTCACTCAGTTGACAGACCAATTCATAATTAAGTGCAAGGGCACTGACATCTCGGCAAGCCTCAGGTCTGGCTTTGGCGACTCCTGGCAGATGACGTCACAAATTCACGGGAGAGAGCTCCATTCTCCGAACTGGCGTGCCGGAAAACACCGTCATGAATGCCGTACTCAAACAAAAGCAAATTTCACACCGTCCTGGATGACATCAGGTGAAGTACGCACCATGAACATCGTTGCAAGACTCAAATAGTGGCTAAGAACACCTCGGGAAAAGTCCACTAAGTGAAATAATTCTCCGGAGGACTTGAATTATGTTCGATCAGATTCTCAGAATCTGAAGTCGAAAACTGAGTGTCGGCTAGGCGTTAAAGTTTTCAACATCGTGACCACCAAAAAATCCTGTCTCAATTCGAAAATATCGAATGAGCGTCTGAACGTAAATGAGAAAATTCTGAGTCTCGAAAAATACCAAAGGAGCTTCTAAGTAAAAACCATATGAGCTTGAAAAATGTCGAATGAGACTTTCGAAAAATCGTATATCTCTGAGATAAATGAATATCTCATCTCGTCGTAAAAGACAAGTCAACTAGCTCGAAAAAATCGTATCTGAATATCGAAAAATCGAATGAGAGTAAATTTTGCTTCTGCAAGCGTATAAATGGGTTTTTCTCCCACTATGCCCGTCTTTCCATTTCCTAAACCTCTCAAATTTGAATTGTCACATGACTAATGTTGTCAATATGATCAAAATCGCTCTTCGGAGCGTTAGCCACGATTGGTTAATTTGAGTGCGCTGAGCCAATCTCTCGATGGATGATTTCGAACGTTTTTTCAACCGCTGTCTTCGCATGGGTTTTATCTCCTATGTTGTTTACTTCGTGCCTCCGCGGATCTATAACTTTTTCCAACTCCTCAACCGTCTGGACCCTTCCTTACACCCGCGCCGCCTGCAATTTCTTTACAGTCATAAACCCTCTTTCTTGTCGAACCCGAGCATGTTGAAGCTTGTTTCTACCGCGTCCTCCTAAAATTTCTGTTGCTGGTATCCTTTCGTCGAGCAAAATGCGTTAATTGTTCTTCACGTCGTCATTCGCAGTTTGTACTGCTATTTTGATAATAAATGTATTATCATACATAAATCCAACTACTTCCTACCATTTTTGTACGTAGGTTCCTCGAAACTTAAGATAGAGACACTCGGGTACCAATAAAATTTTGACTTCTAGGACATTATGAATTTGAGATGATATTAGAAATGAAGTAAGGAAAGTCGTTTCAAACTGCAAGAAACGAAGACTGATTACTTCGTATTTCAACCCATGATAACGTGACATTCTACACACATATGTATACATGTTTATGTACATAATTCATTAAATAAAGTGTCTCGATTAACCGATTACTCATTTATCCGCACGACCNTGGTTTTCATTTATCCGTGCGACCCCTCCCCCATATGCAAATTTGAAATAAATGAGACTTAGTAAAAATTGTTTCCATTCTCAGTCATATTACTGCAGTGATTCTCAATTTGTGGGGACAAATTACACACCTATATAAATCCATTCAGGTCGTTACTAGAAAGTATGTTTTGGAATTTTCATACACTTTCTTTCATTATTTAGCCGACAAAACTTTAAACAGAGATTTGTATAATAATTGTTACGGATTGTGACACCATTTTAGAGTGTTTTAGATGACAAATTAAAAACGTTAAACGTTTATCTGAATTAATAATCCGAGAGAATAATTAATGAGGGAAGAAG
Source organism: Laupala kohalensis (assembly GCA_002313205.1). Classification (NCBI taxonomy): domain Eukaryota; kingdom Metazoa; phylum Arthropoda; class Insecta; order Orthoptera; family Trigonidiidae; genus Laupala; species Laupala kohalensis. The sequence continues at coordinate 1,504,001 of NNCF01127806.1, forward strand.
ATAATTTACGTTGAAAGGAAGACTTGGCCATCAAGTCCGCCATCAATTTTTCATGGCAGATTTTTCCAAAGAAATGTTGATATTCTAAAGAGAGGTAGTAAGCTAAGATGAAAAACCTAGAGTAATAGAAACAGAGGTTAAGAAGATGTGTGGATGTGGTTTGGGAAAGCAAGGTTGTAAAAGAAGCCATAAAATGAGCATGGACGGGATTCAACGTAAAGATCATCTCGCTTGACAAGAGTTAATTATTTCTTACTCCACTGCTCGTCACGTTTCCTGGAAGAAAGCGATACATCCATGACATAACATTTTGTCATGTGCAATGAGACATATCTCAAACAATAATAAAGACGGAAGACCCCGATTGACCAATGGGAAGAGAAGATGAAGCAAAAAAAACTGTTGGGGGGAGGGGAGCAGAGCGCAAGTGGTCATAACTATATTTACGAGATATGTAATTTTTTTAACGTTAAAGAATTAGCATAAAGTGAAATAAGGTATTTCAAAAAAATTCAGACAACGTCCTAAAGAAAAAAAGATTAATAAATCGGACAGTTGGCAGCATATTGATTGGTATATGTAGATCAATAAATTGAAATCTTGCAGACGTAATTTGCTGACGACGCGACGCTTACTGACGACGCGATTCTTGCTGAAGATGCTATGTCAGGGAAAACGTAGTCGCTTGAATTATTATGAATAATTACTTGTAATTTTGATACATCTTGTGAAAAGAAATATTCTGATTTAGGAGCTGACTAAAGCTCGTAGAGGTTCTTTGTGTAAATTTTGTCACATGATAGAATATATTTGTCTCAGAATCGCATATCGAAGTGTCTCAAAATTGCCTATTTAATAGTAAGTGTAACTTAGGCGCCAAGACATTCCATCAATTTGTGAAATATTAATATTTCTTTGCATTTCCCAAGCCGGATGTTGTTAATAATCTTACAATAAATGGCCGGTCGGAACTAAGACGGAAGTGCGACGAACTTGGGACCCACTCCAAGCCTCTTCAGTTATTGTAGTATTGTTTGAACGAACATCTTTCACTTTTTAAGGAAGGTACAATTGATTTCGGAGAATATGGCCTGCGGCGTTGGCCCATGCGCGGTCAACTGGAATTTAGGTGTACCTAAAGAAAAGAAGAATTTTACGAAATAATGAGTGAAGTGCGTCGCCGGAAATAGAACAGTGAGACTCTGAAACAGGTGCGCTAAGCTGGGACAGAAGGTGGCTCGTCTTCGCGGCGCAGACTGCGTTCTTAGAATTCAAAGGGGTGGACAAGAAGAATATTTGCAGGTGTGGTGGCGAAGGCATGGTTATTTGCGGATCACGTGACTTCTGCTACTGTATATATTGGGAGGAGTGAAGATCTTCGGAGACTGTTTACGGGGAAGTAGACATCCGTCAGCACTGATATGTGATTGAGCTAAGACTAGGTCGCGGAGACCAGATGTTCGTTAGGCTGCTGCGGTAGTCTTAATGAAGTCATTACTAGTTGCGAGTGTCGTAACTAGTATCAGTTAGTTGTTGGGGAAAACAACTTATAATTTCGAAGGATCAGATAACCTGAGGGTTTTTACAATTTAGTTGTCAACTATATTTAACCAAGTGTAACTAATGCTCTCTGACAACATTACTTGTGTAATAACAGATTATTAGATGTATTAATGATTTTGGGAGTTTGTCTCTGTTGTAAATTCAGATTTCTAGTTAATTTGTATTAAATCATTATTTATTGTTATTACACGTGTGTTTGATTGCCTGGGAAACTGGGCTGGTGGCAGCGAAAAAAACTACCATAGGGATTGTAGTATTTATGTGGATCCCGCTTCTACCAAAAAAATACTAACATCGCATCAGGGCTTGAGGTGTGATGTTACAGTAAGCAATACTGGAATTTTAAAAGTCGTTATTAGCGATCATCGTTATGAACGTAACTTATTTTGTATAAAGCGAAATCAGTCTACAATTCAGTCACTATCTGTAACTCCGTACTCTTCTGTATTTCCACGGTAACCTAGTCGATCTTAATAACATTTCTTCCTTATATAAAGTCATAACATCATCACCATAACATTTCTTCCTTATATAAAGTCAGGATTAATAATTTGATAAAATCGACATTGCCGCACGTTTTGACAATTATCGGAAAGCTCATTAGCAATCGAAACACTACTGACCCATAGAGTTACAGAATTTATGCAGAAATACTCGTAACTATACATTACACAAGAAGAAGAAAAAATACAATCAAGTATTCTTTGCTATTATGAACGTCCGCAAGGAAGTCATTCTCTATGTGTTAATGAAATTTTGCAACATAAGCCACAACAAGTATAGGGTGGTTTAAATCGACACGGAACGTAATTTTAAAACGTGTAGACGAGTATAACTTGTGAACCTCTGCAAGTACACCAACAACATTAAACTCTCAGCTTTTTACGATCATCGGTCTCTTTACAAGATACTAGAATTTTTCCGATTTAGAGATGAACTATCCTATCTGTTTCGTGTGGGTTTCCACTACGCCATAACTTGCTGTGGCCAATGCGGTAAAAATTAATTGTAATTTAGGAAAGTAAATCTTTTATAGCGAAAGATTTCGTATCGGGCGATCATAATAGCCAACAATGTTGCATTGTACTTTTTTTCTTTCTTGTGTAATATATAGTTTGCTGATGCATGCATGTTCAGATATCGAAATGCACAATTAATATAATTAATGTATTTCTTGTAATTTATTAAATTTTATTTCATAAATAAATTACAAGAATTGTTTAGGTAAGGTTAGCAAAACAAATTTATACAGTTATCTTAATTTATTTTTCTTGCAATTATTCCATTAATTTATTCTTCTAATATTTTTTTATTCTGATTTTCGGGTCAAAAATTACTTTTATTGTTCTCCAATAAATGTTGTAAGCTCTTCAATAATGTATTGGTGTTTTTTTCAGTCTTGATTGTATTTAGCATGTCAAACGGTTAGCATGTTCAAAAATTGTATTTTATATTATCTGACCCGTTCCCAAGCAAGTATTTAGTGTTTTAGTATACATTCGACTTTCAAGAATTTATTTATCTATGTAATTTCTCAGAAATGATCCAAAATTTTCATTTCAAAGCTCAACACTGCCAGTGGGTGTGATCAAAATTGTTACAAGGTCATGAGGATCCACAGGTGACTGGCTACTGTCTCCAAAGTGTTTGGAGGAATTATTCAGAACCAACCAAAATTTTAAATTTTCATACAGTATTACGTTTTCCTTTCTGAAGTGAAATTCGTCTGAATCTTTTTAAAGCTACCAAACAAATGACAATTTAGAAAAGTAAATATATCACAGGACCTTTTTTGGATGATATCCAATATTTATAATGCTTTCTTTAACATTACTTTCTAGAAAATAGAATGAACGTAAATGGTAGAATTAAAAGTTTTACTTCGAATATGCAGATTCTATTAATGTTTCCGTTTCTTTTTAACCAACATATGAGGTCTCAACTACTAAAATAAAATAACCGAATTACCTACAATCGGTGATGCCTTAGGGCATAGACACTGTCAAAAGGGGGCACATCCCTACTCCATTCCTTACAAAAATTAACTGAATANTTAACTGAATAATACAGCTGTGAATTATGTGATATACAGAATTGTTAATGTATCATTGAAGAAAACATACTGCCTGTAACAGATAATATTGATTTAATGGATTATCCAAACGATCAATATGTCTATGATTGAATTGGCCCTGTGTTTATATTACTAAAATCATTTCGAATAAAAAATTAAATATGTTTGTAAAAAGTTATTTCATTAACACCTTCGACACCTCCGCTTCACGAAATCCTGGGAACGTCCCTGCTTAAAAACTAATGCTTCCCGTAAATCAAGTGATACTAGTGGTGCAAAACCATTGCACATACTTTCTCATATAGGTTTCTCAGGCAGGACTAGACTGCAGCAGCATTAAAGCATTCTACTGAGAGAGGTATGATTTTCACATGTTACTCTATATTTTGATCGTCTTCATTTTACCCAATTTAAAAAGTTTATTAAAGAAATATTTTACTAGCATTTATATAAAAGAATCTCTAACATACAAATTCTGTTTTTTTCGTTGTTGTTTTTTTGTTTTTTTTGAGATAAGATCAGCAACATTATATTCTATTTCAAAATATATATTTATTAATAAATATAAAGATAAATAGGATATTATTAACGTGAGAACAAAGACAGCAGACCATAAGTATTTTATATAATTTAATTATAAACTAAAGATTTTTTTTTTTTTTTTTTTTTAAATTTGAAATTTCAAATTTATNAACACTAATCGTATCTATTAATTATTTCGGTTAAATAGGTGATAGTGTTTGTTTTATTTACGTCCTGTTGTTTCGTAAAGCTCCTTATCTATCTCGTCAAAGAATTCTGTATGTGTTAAAATATATTTTTAACAATAATACTATTTTTAACGATTAAAACTGCTATAAAGCATAGAATTTTTTAAAAATCACGAAAAATTAACAACAAGAATTATCAAACATAACCTTCAAAACAAAACGCGTAGCCAAGGTAATTCTTCAAACGATAAGAAAAAATATATAATAACATCCTCAAGCATCAAATAATATACACAAACATTAAATATAACACACAGCATGCACCATTTAACAAGAAAACTCCGTAAAAGGAGCAGTGGACACATCTGATAAGTAAGCTTACGCAGCAAAATGATGAAGCGTCACCGGATGTGAGGTTACAAGTGCGTAGAGGTCGCGTGGGTGGAAGACTCAAGAAACCAAGATGCAGACTTTCCTGTGTTCTCCTTTCCACAAAAATGACATATCTACAAACATATACTCTTTGGATTAACACCATTGGCAAACCCTACCCTAATATGGGAAAAAAAAAATTTGTTCTTAATTTTATACCTTGGTAATGGCACATTTTACAGACATACCCATGACATATTTTTATACACAATTAAACGCTCTACAAAAAAGATGTTATATTTTTTTATAAACTTAACCCGTCAAATGATATTCGAGTTCAAAGTTCATAATGTATGAAATTTCATCGTATCTTTAATGTTACAGCGAAACTACTGACTCTACTGAAAAACATTAAATTACCTTTTTGTAGATATAACGTAATAAGTAATATATATTATAACATGTAAGTAATAAGTACAAATAAAACCCATTATTTAAAAATGTATGTCATAAAGTAATGAACTATAACATATTCGTCCGGCTCAAAGCCAATAAGTCAACTTCTTAGTTTCTTTTATTAGGGATTTGAAAGTAAATTAAATATTCAGAATATTAATTTACTCTACCTCTGCTTCACCCATGTTAAATAATATTCAAGGTTCTTGATATAGCAAAAGAAATGCGTGAATGTAGCAGATAGAAATTATTGTACTGAGTCTGTTCCAAACTTTCAAGGGAAATACCGCTCATGTCGATGTAATGCATACTAATTTCACTTTACGTACAGAAAATTGAAGCAAAATCGTTGGACCAGTTTTTGAAAAATATTCAAAAATGAATTTTGACCTTCATGTGAAGTCCCCTTTGTGTTCAAATAAAAAGAAAATTGAAAGCACGTGCATATGTCAGAAGTAAATTCTACCCTAAATACGAAAAATTAAAAAAAAATGTTTTTTCCATTCGGTCAGGAAAACGGACGGACGTCCAGCCAAAAACCACTTTTTAGGAATCAGGGGTCTCCAAAACGGATATTTCCGCAAAAATCTCGTTTTCGAATTATTTCACGATTACAATACTTTCTATATACTACGTATATGAGAAAGTAAAATAAATTATTTTCGGTGTGAAGCGTCCATAGGAAAACGAAAAGTCGAATCAGTGAGGGAAAAGAGAATTGGGAGGCTGGCAGCGCTCGAGTTTCTCTTGAACACGGCCCGCCGACGCCGGTCGCAGCCATCAACGACGTCGTCGTCGCCACCACGCGCTCTTGAGCGAGAAAGTGCGAGCGACGACGTTCCAGAACTTTCGGAAGCAGAATAAATGCAGGCAACTCCGGGTTTTCCCTCATTTCCACCGCTCTGTCGCAGACATGCTCTTTATTAGAGATGCCCGCGCACGAATTTGTCAAAAAAGTTACTCATTCATTTTGTCATAAGTTTGACACAATGTTGAGAAATGTATCAAACTCGCAACTTCACGAATGAACAACAAGCACGATCACACTTATTTCTCAAACTACTAAATGAGTCAATACAACAAATAAGCTAGATCGTGAACGGTCGCCTAAGCACAGAGAGTTGGAATGAATTAGGTGCAATTTTGTATAAAAATAATGTAATATGAATAAGTACGTATTTTTTTATGGATACTGACTACTATTTTTTACATTAAAGGATTATCTTTTTATATTATTACTAATCCGAAAAAGAAATATTTCATTTTCAGTTCACTTCATCTTATCACGGACATTTTTAAAAAATAACATGTTTTCATGAAAAGCAAAGAAAAAATAGAGAAAATGGAAAGATTTTTAATATCAGCTTAAAAATGACACAGCTAAAAGACAGCAAAAATTGTAGATAAATGCATCTAACGCAAATACAGCCCATACATTTTCATTAGACCCGTAAGGTTAGAAATGTGGTTCATGCAGTGTAACATGCCAATTCCAAGGTTTCCCTAAAAATAATTCAAAGAAATTGACATTATTAACATCGATGCGGTTTTTTGTTTCAAATCCAATAATGTAGAACCAAGTAAGTTATATTTTTCAAACGCACAAAAATTAATTTACGTCTGCGCATAAACGTACGTTTTGTTCAATTCGAGAAAAATGTAATGAAGAGGGAGTCGCCAAACCATTACCAAAAGAAATTTCATCCTGCAAAGTTTCGGACAATATGGACAGGAAATTTGCAGTTAATAACAAACGTGTTTAAAACTTTTGAACTCATTATATCCTGAATAATACGTGATCTCTCCCTGAAAACACGCTAGGTGCGCTACAATGACCCGATTATTCAAGACCAAGATAAATTGTGTTGTACGATTATTATAAATAAATCCCTATTTCCTATATTTGGCTGTAATGATGAAAAAGTTCTCTACTCTCTGGTCACGACCTTCAAACAAAATATCAGCAACTCCCCAACATAGCATAAGTAGAGCAATAGTGGGTCAGGGCCGTCGGTGCTGCTATACGTGTAACGGACACAAACATATCGACACCACGAAATGCAGCGAGCAAATTTTTAATACAGAAAATGCTAAAATCAGATTTTTTATATCTTCAATGATAGATCGCGTTGAATGGAAATATACCGTTAGCTGTTTAGTCCCGATATACGTCAAAAAACGTGGCACTGTAGCAGTATTACAGATTTTAAAGGGGAAATGGGTATGGTAATGTCAACATTGGAATACTTTTGTGACCCTTATTCACGTCTACAGGAACTCGCAGAAAACATTTATTCGTAAGACATAAGAAATGAAAGTGGTAATTTTTACCGATGTAATCAAATGAGAATTGCGTTTTATTTCCTTTCATGTTATGGCGTGGAGGTACTGATTTATTTGTCAAATCAATAACGACATTGCTATATTTCGGCTACTATTAAAAAGACATCCTTTCGAAACAGTTAACTTTTTTCATAGATACAATTTTATATATATAATTAGGTCAGCAGACGATCATATCATTGTGAAATTCACATTTCTAAGCAAAAATGTGCGACAAGTCGACAGAAAATCACTCCGCACACTAAATAATAAAATAATACACGTTTCTAAACTGAGATACAATTAAAAGTAGATTTCTGAAGAATTCGTTACGTTATTTCCACGCATTTGCTTATGAGAGTAAATTCTATCTCCACCCGAGAATATTTTGATTATACCAAATAAAATTTAAAAAATGGGATCATTATTATTTCACTCGCCGTTTTGGAAAGATCGGATATTCTGACTCGAGCCCAGAAGATCCGTTATTTGTTTGTTTCTCGGGTCTCTGGCAAGCGATATTAGTAAATCAATTTGAACCCCATTTTCAGTTCTATCCTCTTTCTTCATTTCATATAATCTAAGAATCCTCATGTGATATTCTACACTCGCGAGACCGTAGAGCGGCGGAATGGGTAACTTATATTCTCGACCCATTTCTTATGAATAGTTCGCCCAGTGCTGCGCACTTCCGAGTCGAAGGTCACTGCTAATGGCCGCCCGCTCGTGAAAACAAGCGAGCACTGCTCCGTGGTCCTCCAATGAATGACCTTGGGCGAGTGGACCTCCTCACAACGCAGGCACCAACAAGGAAGGCTCGGTGGTGTTTCCGGTTCGGTGACATTCCATAGCGCAGGCACATGCTGCGTCGTCCCTGTCAGTCAAGTGCAACGGCTCGACGTCTACGGTAATGGGGCAATCGTGAAGCGACAGAGTAAATAGGGCATCCACTCATTAGCGTTTCTCTGCCAATCGTTGTCTAACAAATCGAGTGAAAGAGAATACCACCGTAGGTGATACTGACTCGAGAAGCAACGTGATTTGAGAAACTTCATTAAATTTTCCAACCATCAACCTATCAGGACGATGGCGATGTAATATAAATTATAATTCAACATTGTCAAAAAAGTCTTACGGAGAGGAAGTGACAATAAACTCCATGCTTTTCTTGACAAAGTTGGGTTTGTTAAATATGATTGTTATGATGCAAAAAAATCTCGCTTCATCCATACACACTTATTTAATCCTGAAATGAACATTTTCGCAGTAACGGAAATCAAAGTGTACGTATGTTTAACTAAATGAGTTTTCCATAAAATATTCAAGAATTGGAAGTAAATGTGAATACATTCAATTTTATATTGGATTGATCTATTTAAATAAAACTCATTGATTTAAAAACAATCTAGTAGAACCATGGTCATGTGAACTAATGAGGAGCACTTTATACTATCATCAAAGAACAACTAATACGGACGAATTACTTGATACAAACAATCTAAATGAACTAATACCATACGTAACTAGAATGCCTTCGAATAGATAGATAATTTCGTAGTTTACTACTTCACAAAACATTAATCCCTACCTCAAACCTTTAATATCAACGACGTACATGAATTGGCGATGTATCGTTTAACCCTATAAATTATATATACCATACAATATATCATTTAATATATCCTATAAAAATTTAAATATTTTGCAGGGTGAAAGAAATATGCAATTAATTTTGATCGTGTTGTCTGGGAAGTAAATTTGAAAAGGTGAAATAGTTTTCTAGGTGATCTAATTCGTAAACGTTCATCGTTCGTGTTTTACAACACTTCTTGGGACATAAAAGTTCACGCAATAATTGAGCACTGTACCTCAGACAACAGGTAGGGTCAGTTCATTAAAATACATATTATAAAGATAATTTTGTATAATGTACGTAAGGGCTCTAATAACTTCGACGTTGACGAGCCCTAAAGCCCCACAAAAATAATGTACGTAAAATTGGTATTATTTTTACACATATTCTAAATATTCTTATATTGTCTTTAACTAGCTGTAATTGCATGGGTGATATCACGTAATGGATGTAATCTGAAAATACTTAAATTCGTTTCCCAGAAGGAATTCTCAATATTCAAATCACTTGTGGCTCCATTAGGAAAAGTTTAAGGAAAAATTAATTTCTTCAATAAGAAAGTAATACTAAATAATTTGCTTCGATTATCACATTAAAAAATAATGAGCCAAATGGATTTTAATTTTAAATCAATTACCTCAATCCATATTCTTCAGCATGTAACACAAAACAAATATTACCTTCCCCCCTCCCTTACGAGATGGTTATTAAACGCGTTAGCTCCACTCGATCAACTCTCCAAGACTGCTCCTACTCATATCTATAACTATCTTCATTATAGAACTCTCTAGCTGTGCATTTGTGCATAAGCATTGACCCATAGTTATGCTGTCCAATCAAATTCTATTGCACTTCTTCTTCATGAACAGTCTTCACTTGTCTTTCAATGCCTTTTGATTACAATATAACATGCATGTCTAAATTTGAACATCTAATAAATTTTAAATTATAAAGTTCATAATTTGTTTATTTGCATCTTCGGACTTAAGATCGGAAATATTGGAAAGATTAGATGTTTGTTCTATGCAAATAAGATATAATATCCATTCAGGAAAACTCGTAGAGCTATGACAACAACGGTCTCGCATACACGTGAATGGTATAAAAAATATCTTGAGACCGTAAGCAATGGAAATACAGTTTTTTCCCTTGAATGCTCTAAGATCATACAGTAGCATACGAGTTACAATTTAAGATTAATACTTTAATAATCAGGGAAAAAGAACTTTGCAAGAGAACAATATTTGTTCACAATTGTAACACAAATAAATATATATAAATAAAAATTAAATGCTGTTCGTGTGTAAGCGCAACCGATGTAAGATTTGGGTAATAAAAAATGTTTGAAACAGTCAGAATAAGGTTCTTAGGCAAAGAAAAGTTGGAAAAGATGCCCGGAAAAATTGAAAATTCGGTAAAAAAACAAAGTGCTTTTTTCTATGGGATTTGTCTAAGAACTTAAGACCATAATTCGTGATTCGAACGATGGATGTGGTAATTCTTTTTTGTTTTGTTCGTTTTTGTCCTGGAAACGTTTTTAGGAAAAAAATTCGGGACAATTACAGAGGAAAGTCGGAAAATTGGGACAAACTGCAAAAAATCATAATTCTTGTATGCTCTCTCGATCATAACTGACGATAGGAACGACATATTTGGTTGGTTCTTTTTTGTTTTGTTTTTTCAGTTGTGGGTAAAATTTCCCATTGGCGTACATCTGAATGTACTCCTCCTCAAATTGAATATGCATGGCCACAATCGTTAATACGCTTTTATCCTTTTTACTTTGTTTGCACATTTAAAATAGCTTTTCACAAATTCACAAAACGATCACAAACAAATTTATTGAAATTTGAACAGGACAACGTCTGTCAGGTCAGCTAATTCTTAATGAATATAAGTATTTAAGAATCAGTTCTACTTTATGTATTGAGCGAAGCCAGGAAAATCAGCTAGTGACCCATAAAGGTCAACTAAAAAGATTACTCTCAAAATCGGCGAGCAATTGAAGATCGTAGTAAAATGAAGAGGCTAGTATTTTGCCATGTACGTTTTCCCTGTTGTGGTCGTCACGTTTCTTCACGCACGACGAAGCACGAGATCCCCCCTCTCTTTTCGTACCCCTCCAAGCGACGCTATGGTATGAGGGAACTAAGGGAAACAGCTAAGACAGGCGTTCCCAAACACCTATTGCGTTCCTTATACATTGCACGTATCCCATGAATCCAACCTAGTGGTGCAAAACCATTGCATACACTTTCTCATATACTCAATCTTGAGTAAAAAATAATACAAAAATAGAAATTACACACACATATTTTATTGAGATGTTGAGCGTGTTCATTTTACGTAGGGAATTCGATACATAGCAAATTTCATGGATTTCATTGCAAAATAAACGAAGACAATATAAATAATAGAACATTAATAATGAGTCGGCGATTTCCTATTTCATCTTTCACCTTTTCTTTTGCGAAATGACAGCATTTAAGAAATAGCATCAAGGAAAGACGTTACTTTACCTATTATATTCATTTGAAAAGGATGTAATTTTATTTGAATCCAGACAAATGAAAGCGTCGTTATTCCTGCGTGAGTTACGTAATGATCCATTGTGTATTATCATATAGTATTCATTATTGAACTGGTGTCCTTTTTTCATTTTTAAGCTAGGTATGAAACCGAGAGCCACTTGCCTTCAACTAATGATTTGGGAAAGTTGAAGCAATTATTCTGACCAATAAAATTGTCTTGCTAAATAATATTTTTTGTGGGGGGTTACGGCTCGTCGACATCAAAGGTCATTGCCCTAAAAACTTGTACAGACAGGGAAAATGCAGTTACGCACTAGGGAGAGACAACATGACTCTCCCCGAGTGTGGGACTCGCCGAATGACTCAACCATACCCACTAAAAACCTTCCTGAATTACAACATACCAAAACATATCACAAAGCATACATCAAAACATTGAGGATTAAAAATTAGGGGGGGGCAAAAAATGAGGGGTAGGACCAAAAAAAATGAAGGGGGGGGACAAAAATGAGGAAAATGAAAGATACCCTAGCCCTAATGGCGTCGGGATCAAAAAGAACAAGAGGTGACCAAGGAAGGTCAGGAAAGAGAAAGGAAGGAGCCGCGTACAAGTAAGTGGAAGTAATGCCAGACTCAGCTCGGGGTCCCGTGTTTGCCAAACACGTACTTACTAGATGTAAGTCCCCTACTAAATAATAGTAAAGGTTCATATTTTCATACTTTTTTTTTAGTATATGTTAGCTTTGATTTTCTGCGCAATTTAATCGCTAGGGTTGACTTAGTTTTCGTTCCTAACTTACGTTGAAACAGTCGTTGAGAGGTAAAAAATTCGTCAGTACGTATAGAGAAAAGTGTATGATAGCGAGGTTGTGTGTGAGAGAGAAAGAGAGATTGTACAGCTCGGAACATAATGTGGTGCATGACACATTTTTTTAAATAATGGAAACTTAGGCAATAGCTTCGTTGTTCAATTATTTGTATATTTCAACAGTACAGGTTGAACATATTACACTATGTGATTCCAAATTACTCGAATTAAATAAATATACCTTCTCGATTCCAGTACATAGTAAGTAGACGTAGTTTGAAATAACATATGAATAAATTATTTTAGGTAAACTATAAAGAAAATAAGTACTTAAAAATCTATTATCGTAATGAATTATCTCTTGGTTATATGCTTCAGAAATATTCGTGATCAAAGCAAATATTTTCCCATAAAGTACCTGTTCCTCCGTTATTTTACAATAATAATCACTACTTACTAATCATTTTCTGTCCTTCTGCGTTTAGTCTTCCGTCTTGTCTCATAAACCTTTTGTCTCACTTTTGATTGGCTCACTTCCATATCATCCTTTCAGTCACTATTTCAACTTCGTTCCTACCATTCTCTTGTCCTCAACTATTCTCTATTCTCCGCTCTTTGATATTTCTCTTATATATGCTAGTTGTGTCACATAATCTAAAATACTCACACGCCTTCTTCGTTGCTACGTACTTTTTTTCTCTTGTACCACACACTTCCTTCTATCCTTCATTTTCTTCTTGTATCGCGCTCGTTCTTCTCCATAGATAGCGCAATTCCAAAGTACAAGTATATTGTCTGCTCTCATCCTGTCCACACTTAAATGTTTTCTTTTCTGTTAAAGCTCTTTTTCATGAAATCGCCGAGTCCCCTTATAAATTATATCACATATGGATTCAACCGAAACCATTTCCTTGACTTATGTATAAATGACACGTCTGATATATACTCATGAGTTTCACGTCTCATCTCTGTCTTATTCCATCTTGTTTGCCACGTTTCTGTATTCTCCTTCTTGATTCCTCTATTCTTTCTTTCTCTAATTCTTCACCATTTTTTTGTATCACCCCTTCTTCTTTGTTATCACCCCTTCTTCTTAATCTTTGTTATGTATAAATCTATTGGCATTACTCTCATTGAAACCTCCAGTCTTCTGACGATATTATTTATACGTTCCTCCCTGTATTAATGGGCATAATCGTTGTACTTGTTTTAGTTTCCTCTCTACGAATCCAAATGCTACTCTATGACTCCACGAAATGCACCTATACGATAAAATGTGTCTTATAATTACGTCATACAAGGGGGCAATATCTTGCCGATCCACATTGAATTTTCATGCGTAATCGTACCAGACCATAGTATATTATTTTTGCTTTTGCTGTTACATATTTTGTGTGTTTCCAAGGAATATTTTTCTATTGATTATAAACCCCATAAAAAGGGAATTTACTACTTGTATCTTTTTGTCATATGAGGTTATAGTTGGATTACTTTTTTTACTTTCTCATTCACAAACCACATTGCCTTGGTCTTACCTACTGACATTTTTAGACCATATTTTGTATTATGTCTTCTGTTTTACGAATTACTCTTTGCGTTGTCCTCGCTATATCTGTTCCACTGCTTCATTTTACAATTATCGTTAGATCATCTGCAAAGACCACATATAAAATATTATCTTCCCTTAATTTTCCTAAAATGCCATTCATGACAATATTCCTGTAAAACGGCTCCGCCACTGACCCTTGAGGACGCCCACACGTCGCATCCTCTAATATTGTTTTCCCCTTCCAGCATCATACAGTACAGTAATTATGGAGATAAATGAATCATTCTATTATTGACCTTGTGGTTGTTAATGCTCTAGCTAAGCCTGCGGGCCATTTTCTATTAACTTCCGATCAATAGGGCCGACACGAGAGAAGGTATGGCAAAATGTTGCCCGGGGAAGAAAACAAAAGCTCATATTAATTTTAAAGCGATGTTTTGATTCCGTTCAACTAATTAATATTACATCAAAATATTACTGGAAAAATTGAATAGTATATTTCTTTATTTTTTAAAGTATTTTAATATTTAGNTATATATTATAATAAAATGATTTTATATTGTAATGTGACGGGTATTCCCAAACACTATTTCCTTTCCTCTCTCACTTGATATGCAACGTCACTTTATTTCTGACAGCATATACTTATAACACTTTTTTTTTCATTTATTTTGGTCACTGTCAATTGTCCCTGTCCCTGTCTACGATATACTCATTACAGAGTTCTGCTTGTTCTATATGGTTCTTCTGTCTGCACCATTTGCTTCATGTTCCGGAACCAGTTTCTTTCGATACCTTCTATCATCTTGTATCCGCGAAAATGTTTCTTAATATCCCTATTTCTAATACATCATTTTCAAACATACTGTAACTATCCTTCTCATCAATCAGTTTTGTTTTATCTATTAAATTTATAAATTTCTTCCCTACTATTTCCTTCAGTTATCTTGATATTGCAGATCCATAGAGATCACAATCCCATAGAATATGTTCAGGTGTCTCCTCTCCTTTCATACAAACGCATTGTTTGTCCATTGCTTTTCTAATTCTGTACAAATAGTCTTGGAAATTCCCATGACCTGTCAGAAACTCCAGGAACAGTGGGTTTGGGGAGAACCATTTCTTGTTTTTTTTCTCTAAACGTTACATCTAGGATATATTTATATGTTTGTCTTCCTTTTGCACTGTTGTCCCGCCTCCTTTACAATGCAACTAAACGAGCCCTACTTAATTTATTTCGTCTCTTCCTCCCTTACTCCAACTCTTTTCCATTTAGTATTATATTTCCATCTTTTTTCATCAATCTTCTAAATTTTAACTTCTGAATCTGTAGGTCCTCTGACCACACTCCACTCAAGGCCTCCAGAGCATCAGTCGAAACGGTCTTGTAACAACCGCTTAAATTTAAGAGGCACAATCTTCGTACAGCTTGAAGTTTTCTCTCCAAGTTCACATTAGCAACTCCGTGACCCCAGACAAATCAGCCATAACTTAGGATCGGACCTCCCCTGTACAAATGATTCACCTCCTTGTTTGTGATATTAAATTTACGAATTCCAATTATCATCTTGTAGTAAATTCCTTTAATTTTCTTTGTCAGATAATTTAGATGACTCCAGAACAACTTTTCATCAATTATTATTCCTAAATATTATGTTTATCGTACTGTTACCAATTTTTAACAACTTACCCGCACTATTGGATCCCGTCTGTTCTGTGTTGAGAGACCAAACCACATTATCTTTGTTTTTCTTCCGATATAACAAGCCGTAATTTGCTACATATAAGTTCACACAGGTTTATAACTTCTTGTGCCTTTTTCTCCAACTGTCTTCTGCATGTCCCCTCCACAACAAATGCTACATCACCGGCGTATGTGACACACGAATATTTCTGCTACACTCATCTCATCGAGGAAGTTATTCAATAAAAGGTCCTATGGAACAGGTCCCAATGTAGACTGGTGAGGACAGCCCACCTTGATTTCTTCGATCATACGTCCTCCACCTATTTCGAAAAATATAAGTATTTTGTAAATAAGAACTAGAAATTTAATACAAATAATTTGGATTTCCTATTGTTTTTATCGTTTGTAAAATTAGTGTCCAGTTTGATCTGTCGGAAGCTCCCTTGAAATCCACAAAGATGTATTACGCATACTTTTCGTCCCTTGTCAGATAATTAAGAAGTTTAAGAACTGCATCCTCAGTACCGAATTCCTTTCAGAAACATAATGGTGCCACATGTAATAATTTATTATCTTCTAAGTAATTTACCAAATGTGTTGTTATTAACTTATCCAGAATTTTTCCGAGTACTGGTAAGAGGGTGATGGGTCGATGTGACGACAGTTTCCTGTCTATCCCTTTTATGAACAATTACACAATGTTGTGTCTATCAACGTTTGATGAAAAATTTGATGTAATACGTACTGTAAATCGCGGGCCGCAATAGAGGTTTCACGGGCCGCCATTTGAACAGCGCTACTCTAGCTCTATCATATGACTGTATTGTTCGATGAAATGGAAAATAGAGGATCCTTCCCGAAAGATATAAGAATGTTTTTATTTAATGATTTAAACCCTTAATCTTTATATTATTTTTTAACTTCTTTATAAAAATACGCAAACCTAAAGAACCTATCATTTAACGTGTGACAACACTACCGTGTAGACTTACATCAATCTAACAAATACCTGGGTCATCCGGATAGTAAAAAAACTATTTTTTTTTCGGTATATAATAAGAAAATATATTAAAATTACATTTTTTACAAATTAAATGAGTACTAAGATAATTTTCTTCGTAGATGTCATGCAGATTCAAACACTTGTTATAGTGTTGTATAAGTTTTGTATTCCAGCTTCTTTCAGTTCGCGCCAAGTTTTTGAACCAGTTACGGTTTGGTAAGAGAGAGCAATGAATGAACGTACTACGACCAATGTTTGATCTATTGTTCTTCCCTAGGATGAAATATTGATGAGTGAATGTTGTGTTGGAAGGTAGGGGAAAAGAGAGTACCCCAAGAAAACCGCGAACCCCGCTTCGTCCTCCACTGCGAATCCTATTTGATCAGACAGGGTTTGCCCAGCGTCGCCAGAGCTAGAAGGCGAGTACGCTAGGAACTACACCACGGGTCGTCCTCTCTGAACCAGTCAGTAACCGACACTTTCAGTTCGTCATGATTTCCAAAACGTTATGCTCCTAAAAACTATTTCATTTTCCGTAAAGGACTGAAATCACTATGTTCAAAGTATAGGCTGAACGGTTGATGCAAAAAAGAAATTTCCAACTAAACTGCTGTAGCAAGTCTTGCGTCGATGGACACGCGTTATCGTGAAGAAGCACGACACCCTTTGCTTTTACAGCGTAACGAAGCCACTGAAACGTCTCACCGTAGCCTTCTGCATTGATAGCCGGACGTTTTGGCATTTGGTTGAACCATGTGGCACCCTTCCGATTCCAAAACAAGAGTCCATCACATTTTTTGAGCTGTTTGTGTGTGTTTTTTTTAGTTTCGATGGAGAACAACAATAATGTCAATTCACATAATGGCGTTTAGATTCTGAAGTTTCGTGTGAGTCCAGTGTTTGAAATTGCGAACGAACCATTTTTTACATTAAAAAAGCAAACCACACTGCGTATCGCAAATTTGGAATAATTGTCAAATCTCTCGTACATTTCAAAGCTGCATAGCTAAACAACAAACGTCGGTAGCGTATGGAGATTAGTGTCTGACTGAAGCAGAAAACTACCCGAGTCAATGTAGTGTCGGGGATGGCTGTTGATGGATCGTACCGCACGTCATATGAAAGCTTATGATTCCCTACTTATGAATGACATATCGTAATAGTTATGAAGAATATCCAATAGCGAGTTTTCTTGCGAGATAGGTCGGAGTAATTTTGCGTTCCCAGAAACTTTATTTTATTGAGATTGGCTACTCAGCGCTCAGAGGAAATGGTAACTATTCTTTCCGGGAAACTACGAAATATTTCGATTCATGTAAACCCAACTGTCGATGCACAATGGTGGATATTCGGGTAAATCCGATACCACACAAGCGTTTTTGTAATATTTGAATTTAGTGCAACTTTATATAATTTTTTTCTTTAAATTGATTTATACGCTTTTAACAGCACTTCAGAGGATTTTTTAAATCTTTAGATCGCAATTTTTAATACAAACAACGGAGTAATTTTCTGAAAACGTCCTGAAGATCTAAATATAAAAAGGTGATGCAAAATACATCTACAGGATGTTGAGAACTGACCCACGATGTGTCTAGATCGGAGTGCTATCTTCTTCGTGATGTGTCTCCAAAGTACAATATAATTCCGTTGATTATCAAGTAATGAACGTCTTAGAACAATATTGAACTTCATCATTTTTTTATGGAAGAATTCAAATATAGTTCATATAATTTTATTTATGCGACGAGAAACGATTTTGGAGGGTTAGAGGAAACAGTGTCAGCGTTAAGGAAGTCTGCCGTACTAAGTGATCCTGCTGCCGACTGCGTTTCCAGATAACATTTCATGTTCATGGTTCCCATGTGCGACGTAAACGACTGGCAACCTTCCCCCGTTTCGTCGGTTCCCTCGCGATGTCTTTTACCCGCCAGTTTTCATGTCGCAGTCTGTAGAAACGTATATACGGGAAACGTGTCCCTCCGTCATTACCGATACGCGGCAATAAACGTGCTTCAGGAAGTGTCCAAGTTGAATACTGTCAGACACACCTATTTTTCGTACTTTCGAATCGTATTCCATTTCGCAACCCGGGTGTTGTGACAGGTCTTGCCGCAATCAATCCAGGGATAGTAGATAGTGCGGCCATCATCCTATCGTCGGAAAGACCACCTCGTGATACTTGGAGATGGGACCTGATGATAGGTGGAGATGTCGACGACCATTATTGTAGCATGAAAAAAATGGCTGTATGTGGTGACAAAGTCAACAAAATTCGATAACACCCGTTTCTGCAACCCTTTGATGTATTGTGCAAGAAATAAAACATATGATCATTCTAAACAGTTTTCATGTCGTAGAGTGATTTACGTGCAATACGTATTTCTACAATACCCTCGTGACCCTCGTAAATTATATTTAAAATTTTATTTCCTTAAATAATTGAATTAATCCTTCCCGGTAGATGTATTGAAAGAAACATCTTCCCCAAAGAAGCAAGATTCTGCAATAATTCTCATGCAGGGAGACATTTTCACTCTATTACCGTACGAATTTTCTATAAAACGCACCAGGTCAAGCTCAGACTGAGATGGAAGCGATTCTAACTGGCCTTAAGAATGAATAATATAATTAAATTCCATATTTTTGTTGTTCGCGTTCATTACATAGGATAAAGGTTATTGAGTATTCTGATCATAACAACAAATGATACACTATTCATTCGCAAACGTTTCACTATTCAGTTGTAGTTGGGATGAGTTGATGAACGTTGGTTTACGTTGGGTAATGATGTGTATGCGTGAGTTGTATATGAAGACGTAACTGGTATTGGGTTGGGGTAATATACAGTCCTGAAGAAGGGCAAATAAATGTCCGAAACGTTGGCAGTATTTAACTGGTTATGGCCCAAATATTGAATAACCTTTATCCAATCTGATTAAAGGTCGAGGGGCATGGCGGCATATTATCTAAGCTCTCACAACTTTTTTTTCAACACTCCGCCAATTTTCATCGTTAACTTGCAGTACCACTCGTTTCCTGCAGAAACCAGAGCATACTGTTTGCGATGGGGAAGCTACATGTAGTGCTGTGTTTTTTCTACCGAGATGGTGTGATATGGCACCAAGGAAACAGGAATCGGATGGCAAGCGGTCATCGTAATATCCAGAGTTTTCATTGTTATATTTTCCTCTACAACTTTAATGGAAAATGACAATAAATACGAACGGATAATTAAATTTATTAAAACGGAAAGAAATTACTTTTATCCTTATTGCTTGACATACTTGCGACTAGACTGCCTTTTTATTGAAACAGTCATTCAACCTCAGGGTTAAAATTCAAAACGTTCAAAAGGAAAGACAGTTATGAGATACGTAAATCCTGTTTTGGCAAGACAATGGATGGAAATTTATAGACCGTAAGTTGATGAATCAAATACAAAAATGATAATCTTGGAACGATTTTCTTTTTCTAGACATAGTAAAACTTATATAATACAATCCAAGATCACATCGGTTTACCTTTACTTTTAATATGATTCTTTGTATCTAATCAACAACAGCAACTACTCAATTATCAATGTTGAATTATTTACTACTTAGGTGGATATTGTCAAAATTATTTTATACTTCATACAATAACTTCTTATAGATTTATCTCCACGCACGACTCCAAAGTATGTGCTAGCTCTGAAGTAGGTTTGGGTGTAGAAGCTCTATAAACCAGACACGCCGAGAATCTAATTAGCCTGAAAAAATCGGCTTAGTGAATACAGAACAAAATACCAGAAATTGATACAGTGACTCAATTAGTCAAACTTACTTGAATCATAAAATAAGCAATGCTTAAAAATGTACAGCATTGTATTACCTGAACAGAAAATTGTCTACAAATACCAATACGTGGAGAAAGGCAAACTGTCCCACAACAACAGGCTCCCTTGGGGTGTACCCTTGGGGTTCACGAAGGGAAGAACTCCACCATTACTAAATCTCGGGCACTTGAGGCAGATGATGTGGCCAGCATTTTGCTCCGGTCGGTTTCACAGCGGGATAGACCCAGTACTCATTTCACAGCAGAGTAAGTAGATCTGGGAGTCAGTCTGGGTGTAGAGGTTTTGGAAAATCCCACATCCCATCGGGGATCGTACCCGGTCATCCAACCAACAGTTGTGCGTGCTATGTAGCTACATTAGTAATAAGTATTTTAGTTATTTTCAACAAA
The DNA here is from genome assembly GCA_002313205.1 of Laupala kohalensis. Lineage (NCBI taxonomy): Eukaryota > Metazoa > Arthropoda > Insecta > Orthoptera > Trigonidiidae > Laupala > Laupala kohalensis. The sequence continues at coordinate 1,524,936 of NNCF01127806.1, forward strand.
TCTGTCTATAATCCGAAATTCCGATCATACGTACAGGTAATGTGTGTTGCAGTAATAGGACATTCAAATTCCCTCCACCACGCATAGACATGATCTAGCGACCTTTCAAAAATCTGAAGCCGCGAATCTCCAATTCCGCACCGCCGCCGCTGCCAAGCAACTCACTGCTTCCTCGTAGCAAGCCAAGCAAAGCGTCCTGGGCCGCGCGCGTGGTGCGGGATAACGGGGCCGCCGCGCCGCGCCGCGTCGCATCGCATTGGCAGCATGAAGAGGAGCATGGCCACCTGGCAGAGGCACCCATCGTCGCTGCCGGACACTGTGACGTCAGCTCGCCTCGCGCTTCCGCAGTCCCACTACGTCCTCCTCGGAGCATACGGGACGATATTCATTCACGAGTTGGTGCGCGCTTTCCCACTGCGTCACGTATATCTGAAAGAGATTATATTATTTTAGACAATAGATGTTGTTAAAATGCAGCTATTCAAAACTTGATAATACAAGACAGCTGATCATTAACTTCGTAATAATTTAGCAGTTTTTATTTCTCCTGGGGACATACAGTGAAATTTATAGTTGCCTCTCTTCAAGCAAGTAGGTGAGATGCTATGATAAAACAACGGAATTATTTAATCCTCCAATAATTTTCTAATAAAGTAAAAATAATAATTCTCCATAATAATACACTTGTAATAATTCGAATGTAATAATAATATTCTATATAACTGATTCAACTACCTATTATATATTCAAATGATAAATCCATCTTGTTGCGATGTCCATTCTATTCGCCTGTCAGCCTCAAATTACTAGCACTTCTAGTGATTTAATCTGAAGCGCAAGAAACAATATTGCAACATATTTGATATCTTTCTTTATAGATAAATAATAAGATATTCCCTCTAATAATAATGTTGATGTATTAGTTTATTTAACGTAATTAAATATTTTCAATAAAATAATCGAAGTTATTATTAAAGAGTAATTTCAATAATAATGTCAATATATTTTTATGTAAATAATTATTCAGTAAACCGTAGCGAAATTATCATTTTAAAATTGTAATTGTCACAATTCATCTGGGTTTTTTCTCCCGAAACTGGTGAGAAACACTTGTTGATTTTTTGTGTGTTAGTAAAGCAATGGAACAAATAAAAAGAATTATTAAAAATACTGTACAAAACTGCTCATGATCACAAGGAAGACAAACTCTTTTCACCAACAAATTATTTATTATATTACTGAAAATTCAAGTATCACTTACTTATAACTGAAATCACGTACCAGAATGCTGATAAATTTCACATATTTATCGATGTGTTACCAACTTGAAGTTTTGCATATATACGCTAATTGCGCAATTGTTATAGAAATATCACGTTAAAAACCATTTATAACACGTAATCCAATAAAAAACTATTTCATTCCCATTTTACATCGTAACGATTTACTGAAGGTGAGACGAAGTACTCGATACTGGGACCTATAACACGAGAGACTTTAAGGAATAGCACTTAGCAGGGACTAAACATTGGGCAGTTTCTTGATTAATGAACAATTATATAATGAACATATTTTTATTAATCCTTTTATTGATCCTAATGATAATTAATCGACAAAATTATCAATAATATTAATTTAGCTCTTCTATTACGCATGATTAAGAACGAGTTTAATCAGCCATAAAATTTGACTAAAATATATAAAATAAAATAATAACTAATATTTTGATTTAAAAATGATACTTGTGTCCCACAAAGAAATGAAAAGGATAACTGAAACCAAATACAACAAAGAATACATTCATAATTAAAATTTTGTATCATAAAAATCACTTATAATACATGAGGACGCCACCATTAAAACAATGACTATGACATTCAGTACTTGCATTTTCGGATTCAATTTTATACTGTTCCAAAGAAGGCGTTAATTCTTTCACTATTAGAGATTTGCATTATAAAAAGCAATGCTTTATTGCATCACCAGCTGATTACCCAGTGTTTTCCCGGATTCTTCTTAGACTAATATACATTTAATCACGAAAAAATAAAATCTATGTATATTGTAAAATCAAAAACCTTCTACTCGCTGGTTCCTAAAACATGCACAGCATACTAATTTTTCAAATTCATAATAATATAAATTTAATACAAAACTTAACTGATGGTATACTACACCATCTCGCCGGAACCGCGCCGGTCGAATTTTCGCTTCCCAGACATGACGTGGCTGCACTATTTAATTAAAGTTCTCGTAAAATGTAAACTATTTATCTAAATTTTACAAACTAAGAACTTCTTTTACCTTTGTTAAATATAGAAAACAAATAATCCATTAAATTTGACGATTGAATTTTTCCTTCTTAAAATACTGTCTTAACTTGAAGTATTTCAACACTTCTATTTTTAATAATGTTTTATCGATAATGTAGGTTAATTTTTGTAGATAGACATGTACTGTCACTGACATTTTTGTAGAGCTCTTTGATACAAACAATATTGTCATTCATAGTTGTCACCTATCCCTAACCGTTTAGGCAGCGCAAGCAAATATAACTTTTTATTGTAAGTAATATATGTTTGTTCCCTCGGTGGTCGAATGTGCGCAGAGATGACTTAGGTAATGGGAGAGTTTCAGCTTCATCAGCTAGCTGTGAGAGCGAGTTTAATAAGGTTAAAAGCAATATTTTCAAGAACAAGAAAAACATACGGGTCGACCTATTCCTCCTAAATCACGCGAAATATTTACCCAGCAAGTTTCAAGTAGTTGAAGCCAGTAGTCAAAAAGTAGAAGCAGTGGAAATCAATGAAGACATCCAATGTATCAGAGGGAACAACGATGAAATTATTACAGATAATGAAGAAAGGATGATAACTGTCAATAACAGTGAATGTCTGCCTTGTAGGAATGGTGATTTACCTACAGGAGCACGTTTGCATCATCTGTAGTAAGGCAGTTCACATATTTGATAATTGTTCATTTCCTTACGGAAATAGTGAAGAAGGTTATGGACAAAAGTTTGCAAGTCATGCAAAGGAAGTGTTTCCGCTGACATTATTTAGAATATGAAAGAAGTGGAAAATTGGAGGGGAGTTAAGATAGTGCCAAAGAATGTTTATATTTAGGGAAGGATAATGATTTTATAAAACATTCGTTTCAGTGGGAAAATCACAAGAAATTGCCCGTATTAAAGAATGGCAATAAAATGTCGATTCACGACATTCTCGATTCATCTATACATATCAATTCAGTATAGAATCGGCAAATAATATATTGCTTACCGAAATACATGTGCTTTTGACAGCCTAAGTCAAGCTATATTTGTTGTTGCCATTGACAATAAGACTTTGCAGGACAAGGTAAATAATTAACTCTTATCTCCGTCACAAAGAACGGTAAACAACTTCTTTTTTGTTTTGTTGTTGTTGGGGTTTTAGGGCTCGTCAACATCGAAGGTCATTAGAGCCCATAAAAACAACTTCTCATTATTCAAAGTAAAGGTATTATTTACAAATAACAATTTATTTAACATTCGAAATAGAATTGAACATTCGAAGTAACATCCGTTGCTTAATGTATATTTAGTGTGTATCATCAACTTTTCAATACAAATATATGTATTCTACTACAAAAAATGTTAGTAATTTGAAATTTTGAAAGCTGAAAAGAATATACAGAAATTGAAACATATTTGACAATTAGTGCTATATTACACTTAATTATGTATTCATTGTTATTACAATTGCAAATCACTGCAATAGAGGATTTTTTTTATTCAATACTTATTGAAGAAAGGTGTAGGACCCGGAACATATCTAAAACGCACGAAATTATTAATGGAGTTCGTTCTAAAACATCAGATTTCTAAGGAAACGTATGTTCTCCCGTGTGAGACCTGCGCAATGGGTCTTCCGCAAAAACTACTTGCGGGTCATTCCAGCTATAATCAGCCTAAAATTTCCCCGACCCATTCAGATTTTGCTAATAATTTTTTGGGGGCTTAGAATATAGTATACGGAAAAAAAATGTTTATTAGGTTTTTATTAATCTGTTTTTGCTTAAATAATTATTAAGTCGATTTTTACTCAACGTAAAGAGCACAGAACTGCGAGTTAAAAGATCGGGAAAATTTCGATCAAACCCGTTTGAAAATTGAAACCTACTTACTCTACCGATTGTAGGCACTTCATTTTATAGAAAAAAAAAGTAGTTGAAAGTAGGTCTAATGAACTCTAATTTCACCAATTTTTGGCGCGGGAAATTCACAACTTTCAAAGTTATAGTAATTTAAAGTTAAAATTTTGATTTTCACGTATTTGCATTCCTTGCTAACTCATCACGACTTGAAAACCAATATATTAATTTTAAGCAAACACTTTGATTTTTAAAATTTTATTGCAAAAAAGATTTGAGTCTAGTTTTAATTCTTCAATTGTTGTTTCAAAAAATGCTTTCGTGATAGCACTTCCGTACCTCACGACCTTGACGACTGGAGTTCACTATACTTTTATTTACCTGTATTTACAACGGTCGGCAACTGTTAACAACGGTTGGCAACAGTTGAATCATTAGAAGAAAAGAGACTGTAAGCTGTATGACTTTAGGTTATAGTAATGTACCGTACATGTCGTACTTGTAACTGGTGTTGATACTGGGAAATGTGTACAATTCTCATTGTAACTTTCCATTATATTAATTCGGCACCCGTTTTCTGATGCGAGAATTTTCATGAGAGCAAATCCTTCTTCATTAGTTATATAAACGTGGAACCCTCTGATTCCTTTCACAGGAACAACATAGCGAAATCTTTTATCCATTTTGACTTGGTGTTTTGCAATTTCCTCTTTCGAAGCTGTTTGCATTAATTTCTGTAACATTATTAATAACTTTTCAGTTAACGTTCATTTAGTTTCAAATATTCAATGAAATTCTACACCGTTATTAATATACCTTAAATATTTCTCTCAATCCACGTGAACAACTCTCTGAGCTGGGCAATTGCAAACTAGCGCGGCCCTTTTCTATGCGATGAGGAGAAGAAATGCCATTCTGCTGGTACTCCAAAATCTTTTTCATGCAAACATAAATTCAGAATGTTCAATTTATTTTTGTATTGACTTGCTGAAAAGTAGTAGATTTTCTTCAGATTTTTTTTTCTTTTATTTTTCCTTCAAATAATAAATTAATGCATGCTGGAAGTATTCAACAGCAGTCGTGTTGTGGCTCAACTCGTCGGAGATAACAAAGTTCAATGGTTCGACATGATTTGTATCAGTCGACTTGAAATAACAAACGAAAGGGTGAACCGTGGCTTATGAATTGTTCCAGTGTCACTACTTTGCAAAACGAAGCTATTGTTTTCAGAAAAATCTGCAACTAAGATAACTTCTCCCAGACCAATTTGATCATTGATGGTTCGAAAATATTCAGATTGCTTCCGAGCAACATAATGGTGAGGTGAAAGAGCCGTCAATTTTTCAATCAAAAGTTCTGTAAAATTGTCTGCAAGTGAGATAATTCTTTGGAGCGAGAATCTGTCAACTTGAACCCATTGTTGATATGTAACTTCCTCAATGCAGATCATCTCAAAGAAATTGTTTATTAAATCTTGCAGTTGAGTAATATCTGAACAGTTACTACATTACCCAAAATGACTATCCTCTGTTGGTGACTAATATTTTAAGCAGGAAAGGAAATCTTTAAAATCCATTAACATCTTATTTTCAAATGTTATTAGTATTAACTTTGGACTTGTCAGCATCAATTTCACGTTTTCATGAATAGTTCACACACAAACTGTACGAGTTCCTGCAGCGCCAGTTAACACATTCCTTTGGCCGTAATTGAGCAAATTTTGAGAAAGATACTTCCATATCGGGGTACCTATAATAAATAAAAAGAATGTTATCTCTTTTTTACAATTGCGCTAAATACAAATATAAATAAATATAATAAAGGTGGTATATACAAATATTTATTTATATTTGTATATAGCGCAATTGTAAAATAGAGACAACATTCTTTTTATTTATTATAGGTACCCTGATATGGAAGTATCTTTCTCAAAATTTGCTGTATTACGTCGTGAAGCAAGTAATGCAAAAACGTGAAAATCAAAATTTTAACTTCAATTTACTATAACTTTGAAAGTTGTGAATTTCCCACGCCAAAAATTGGTGAAATTAGAGTTCATTAGACCTACTTTAAACTATCAAATTTCATAAAATTCTGAGATGGAATTTGAGAAACAATTTTTTGACGAAAAAATATTTTGATTTTTGTTGAAATTATAAAAGTATTTTGCCATTTTGTGTGTCTGAAGGTTACTTTTTCTGTAAAATGAAGTGCCTACAATCAGTAGATTAAGTGGGTTTCAATTTCCAAGCGGGTTTGATCGAAATTTTCCCGAACTTTTAACTCGCAGTTCTGTGCTCTTTACGTTGAGGGAAAATCGGCTGAATAATTATTTAAGCAAAAACATATTAATAAAAACCTAATAAACATTTTTTCTCCTCACTTATACAATATTCTAAGCCCCCAGAAAAATTATTAGCAAAATCTGAATGGGTCGGGGAAATTTTAGGCCGATTATAGCTGGAATGACCCTTGCCCAGAATGGTGGAATGACAGAATTTTCTGTTTGTAGTAAAAACTGCAATGAAAAGGTGAAGAAAGTTGGAAAAATTTCAATCAACCACGAACATCTTGAAAAAAAAAATGCATCCAAATTGATTTCAGAAGAAACGACATGGAAAACGATAAGCAAATATGATTCAAAAAATTGTGATGGTCACAGAGAGTTGAAGATAACTGATATAGGTTAGTATCAAGCAGGTAGCGTTCGTATAAAGAATGTCCCGGACCAACCGAAAACTCACTGAAACTATTTTACCTAAAACAATCCATTTGCAGATTATTTACCGTAAATGTGTTAAAGTTGAGAGAAGAGACACTATTCTAGCTACAAAAATCTTATATTGTGATTCTTATTTTAGTGGTCTTATATAAATCTTATTTTAGTGGTCTTCTGGTGTAAATTTAGTATATAAATAGTATAATTTTATTTTGAAAATAAATAAGTAAATTTTACGTTTCCTTATTGAAGTTATACGTGTAATGAAATGTTTTCATCACATTCCGAGATGAAATGAGCATTTTCCATAAAATTGTCCACATACCGATTATGAAAGTTATTAATTCATATTTGGTACAACGAACTATCCGTTTACTTTATTTGGTTACATATATCACCAATATGCAAGATCATTTTCATAATTACGAATTAAATTTCAACCTATATTCTTCAAGGCAGACTCGTTGGGAAAATTTAAAACATCAAGAAGTATTTGCGCAGATAAGAAACAAAAAATTCATCTAGTTCTTATTTATCCTAATACACATTAACTGATAATTAAATTATTTATATATTGGCAAAAAAAAATTTTAAATATATATTTTTTAAATTATCGGCTAAACTGCCATAACTACATATGTTCTTAATTAATAACATGTAAAAAAATATTATAAACAATATTTAGTGATACTATTAGTTACAAAGTATACAAATAAATAACATTGTTAAAAAGAAATTTTTACACAATATTCGAAAGAGGGACGGCTGGGAACAAATGCATCTTTCATATATTTACGTTAACAGTATAGCTCCTAAATAAAACAAATTAAATATCTGATGTTTAGTTATTGTTTAAATAAATTTTCCTCCTCTGCAACATTTTTGCTGTCTCGGCTACAGAGCCAAACAATAATTTTTTAATAAAATTATCAGGCTCGTTTTCTAAGTTTATAATGGTGGTAATTGTATTATCAACAATATTAGATGAGGTTTTTCAAGATAACACAGTGATTAAATATTTATCTTTTTTGATATGAAGATGAGTAAACATGATCCGCATGAATAAATAGCTATGAACAAATGAATCTTCCATTTAATTTCCCTAGCACAATCAGTTCAAAATATAACAAATTAAATGATTATTGTTTGTATAGTTTGACGTAAATTTTCATAATCGTATCCTTTGCCATTTTTTTCTGTAGCGATTAGAATTATCATAGATTTTCTAGTCCTCTCTGATACAGTGCCATCACATAGTTGTTTACACAGTTTTTATTAATTCAATAAATATTTTAATAACAATTTTGTATTACTCAATTGTTATTATATTTTGTGTTTATATTCTTTCTTTTTGTTAGACGGAAGTGTTTTAAGGATGTGGTTACGTTTTATATTTTTCACTGGTATGTAAGGAAAACATTTATATAATTGTTATTGATAAAAATTTATTATTATTTTTGCGTCATTAAGGAGTAAATAATTCAACTCAAAATATCAGTCAGATGAATTATTTTTTATAAGCGTTTTAATGAAAGGTTGTGTCAGCTTAAGAAGAAAGCTGACAACTTTTAAAAAAATGGACATGGTTAGAAATTTGATTGGTGGGTAATTAATAAATAATTAAATAGTACTAAATGTTGGTAGTAGTTTCATTTGATTGTGTTATAAAAGTTGTTCCAGCTTAAGCTAAGCCCATGACGTAGTTGGTAATCGCGAATAGGACAAAAACTTTTAAATATTTCAGAATGTTTCACTACCTCTATAAAAATATTTTTTAATAATATAGGTTTTCAACTATACTTCAAAACAATTTCGAGTATTAATTACTTTCCGAATCTTTTTATTTGCGCAAATGAATTATTTTCTCATTAGAGACAATGAATTTCAGCGTATATTGAGTTGTCTATAAAGCTTAAATGCCCAGTAAGTTGTGTTTGAAAAGCTGAAACCAATTTTTTTCCATCCGTTTAAACAAATTTTAGGTTTTGAAAAGATCTAAATCTCTGGGCTGAACCATCTTAAAAAGTATATACAAAGCTTATTCTTCGTTCCAATTAAGTTCCATTCAAACAAGGATGGAACATGAGGATTTTTTAAAAACCGTCATTTTAAAAGGAAAAATTAAATTAGGTGAAACAGAAACTGAACTACGCATGGTTGTGTTAATTAACCTCGTCATTTTCTAGAACAGAATATGTTAATTTGGAAAAATATAATACACTGTCTTTGCATTTTTCGGTAATGATCTTTTTCTTTTGCAGGTGAGTTTTCTGTGATTGTGGAACCTACCTCAATAATAATTATCTTGCACCAATCGAATATCCCGCTTTGGTGAGTGCAAAAATTACGATTAAAGCGTCATTCACATGTATGAGCACAAAGATAATGCGCGATATGCAATATCTTCTCCGGGCAATATCTACTACACGTTTTGCAGTTTTTGAGGTTGGATTTTATTTTTACCAATGATGCATTGTGTTTCCATACATCTCCTCCCATGAATAATCGAATAAAAAATTATATTATGAGACTCGTGCCTTGGATTTTATGTTCACTATATCAGTGAGTTACCTTCAACATTGCCGTTAATCATAAAAATAATTACATTCTCACTACATTCCGAGCACACGTACATTGTCATTCATTGTACAATTCTCAGGTGAAATTAAACTCAGTGAGCAAAATTACATTTTGTAATACTAATAAAATATTGCAAAGAACTTAAACTAGAAAACGTGAGATAAAGACTCACGTAAATTACCATAAACACTCAACTGGAATTTTAGTTAGCATTTCGCCAGAACTAATTACCTCATGCATCTTGGAAAATCTAGCTCAACACTTCAGTGACTTAATACAATTTTTTACGGGGATATTTTACCTAGAATATATTCCGCAGATTCATTTCTCATTTTTCTTCTTCTTTTTTTTTTTTTTTGAAACGAAATACGACCCGTTTAAGTAATAACACCCATCTTGCAATAATCTACAACACACTGGTGCTTTTTGCGTTACAATACAACTATTGTTGGGTTTCAACTCTATTTCAACTCGTCACAGTATGAGGTACCATTCAAATTTCTTCAATCATACGAAAATAGTTTCAAGATCTTCGCAAATTCCATTCAAATTTCTTCAATCATACGAAAATAGTTTCAAGATCTTCGCAAATTCCGACCACACAACTTTCAAATTTTGCGACAATGTGGATTTGTTTGCGAACTAAAATATGTATCAACGAAAAAACGAAACTGGATTAAAATTTGATTACGTAATACAAGGAAGCAAGTCCCTTTTTTACTAACATGGCATTATTCAAATCCGGTAAAGTAACTTTCGTTCCGTATTAATAATGTTATAACAAAAGATTTATCAAAATGTAGTCTCCGTAAGTTAGAAACTAATTACTTATTGATTAAAACGTGTTTACATATTTCACCCCTATAACCAATTATCTATTTGTGTGTCATTATTGCTGATATTATCGAACATTTCCTATATGGATTACGTAAATACTGATATCCGAATGATTCCTCAGTATTTTAGTGTAAAAGGATACCTTTCGGGTTTTTAACAACGAAAGCTGCAACTTCTTTCAAATCTGTGATTGTATCTTCTAAAATATGGTCTAATTTTATTNCATACTTCTACCTGTTACGTTAAATGTGTTTCCTCGGGTAAACTTTCTCTGAACTGTCAGTGTAAGTAAGTCAATTCTTGAACATAGTAAATGAATTTCTTACAGGAAGTTCAGGGAAAGGAGGGTTGTCTCCCACACCCGCTGAAATTTTACCAATTGCATGGTAATTCATCTGTCACCAATATTACTAATTTATTTTGTCAATTACTTAATAGAGAATCAGGGGGCTAAGCTGCTGGGATTTTTCATCATACATCTTCCAGACTGGCTCCCAGCCTACTATAAAATGAGTACCTGACCTATCATGGGGTCAAAGTAACCGGAACGAGATGTTTTCTAGTGTCGAATGCCGAGGTCTAGTAATTGCGGAGCTCTACCGTCCGTAAACCTCATGGACATACCTTCCAGGGTCTGTTGAGGGACAGTTTGACTTTCTTTTGACAACTAATTAATGATGTGAATTAACTATCGAAAGATTTTTTTATGAGGAAAATTCAAAGTAAATATCAATTAATTTTTCGGAACACGTCTGCCTCCACCCTTGAAGATTTCCGTCAAATTGAAAGTCTTCGTGGCGTACACGAGCACAAAAATATGGCACGTTATGCAACACACATATTATGTGAGTTAAAACGGGTTGAACATTGAAATAAGGAAACTTTATGAAACACGAAAGTATCAGCGATAACCGTTACCGTCTGCGGTTTTCCCGTGGCATAACTTTGATATCAATAAGAAAATTGGCGGCCACCTGTTCATTTAACTTTCGTATTTCCTTTTTTCCATTGCATTTCCTATTCGGAATTTTTCGGGTATTTTGGTTCTTTCTTGATAATAAACGGGCCGTAAAACTGGTAATTTAGTTGAAGAGAAAAATAACAGTATACGAGTTATTAAATGGGGATCGAGTCTAAGGTCTCGAAGATTTTTAGGGAAGGAGAGAACGTTTTTCCTTCTTCCACTCTTCTTCTTTCCATGACATCTTTACCGATTCTATAATATCTTGAATAACTTTAATACTTCTTACAATTCTATCTCTATCAAACCATCTTTTTTTATATTTATCCTATTTCTGCTTTTTTGACAATGAAATTTATTTATTATACAAAAGTACTCATAAACATTTATTATTAAAATATATAATTTATATGAACGGTTTTAATATTCCAATTAAACACGTCTAATCTCAAAATTGTCTCGTTCTTGCTTTGACTTCAGTTAACTCACATTCTGGGACAACCCTATCTCTAATTATATCAATCCATCTTTTTCATAGTTATTCAATTACTTTTCCGAGTTCAGATTTCCAGCCGAGGAGAGATCGAGGGAAAGAACAATCAATCCTTTGAATGTCCCTTGATCTAATGCACTCAGCTAATTATTTTGGTTTTTTAGATATTTGTAAAAATTGAACGCTGCAGATTGGCAGTTGCAATATGAATAATCTTAAACGAACAACACTAACAAGTTGAGACTTCCGGAATGGTTGATAAAAGGAAGATATTTTTCACGGGAAGATGACGAGGTAGTTCATTGATAAATCAGTAATTTTATAAATCATTATGTATTCAATTTACGATCGTGAACTTCAGTTCCCTCGAAGAAGCTGAGACATGATATTTGCTACGAATTTCTTCGAAACTTGGTTTTTGCTATGCTACGTACATCACTCAGTCCATTGAAACGCATTATCGCATCAATTTCTCTTCACGAAGTTTCTTGACGAAAAAAAGACGCAAATAAAAGTTTTGCTTTAGTGATCGACTCACATACTTTGGTTTATTAAAACATCACAACTTTTCTTAAATGATGACGCACTATTACTAACACACTAAAAACACTACTACATTCCACGAATTCCTCGCTCATTACTGCTCGGTCAACACGGTCTACTTCCCTCGTAACGCAAACCAACAACTCGGATAAAAAACAGAAGAGACCAAAAATTCCCATCACTTTATTTCTTTAATTATTTTTTAATATTTATTGTCTTACGGCGAGGTTCAGGCCATGATACCTGTTCTTCCACCTAACCGTGACTTGGTTGAGATAATTGGGAAGGAGAGTTATCGTGTTGCCGGGGAACCTACGGTACCGAAACGACATTTGTCAGGAATAGGTGAGGAAAACTCCAGCTGAAAACATCACCTAGCTCAGCCGAGCAGAACTTGAGTCCACGCTCTACAGCTCAGCGATATGGTGGGAGCGAAGACCCTGCCAATAAACCACCTCTGTCGGTTTCTCCGGCAATAAGATAAATTTCCTAATTCTGATAACTTCTGTCCCAATATATCGATTTCAAAATGAATTCAAAGTTCCGTTAAAATCGAGAATTATTTTTTTTACCTGAGCTCAAGACATTTAAAAACACCATTCACAAAACAAAACAAAAGAATTAATAAAATGTCTCACAAGAAAGTATACCATTAACATTTTATTGTGGGTTAAAATGTTCCATAAAAGTTAATTAGAAACACTAAAAGGATGTACGTTTGAAGGATTGGGGGAATATGAACGATGTTCCAACTAATCACCAAGGTCTCATACGGCGGAAACAGGAAACTTGACAACAGAGCTATAAAGCATTGCACAATACCTTCACAGTTCAATAACTTCATATCACTGAGTAAAATTTATTTGTAACCTTCAGTTATGCCTATTCCAACATTAATCAATTACTCTGTACTAAGAAAGAAAAAAATATCTAGTTTATGCATTCATAAACAACAGAAACTATGTCTCGAACTTGAACATAATATATTTTAATAGTTCTAACTACAGCAAAATCACTTCGTAATAAACGAAGACAGGAAATGTACAAGAATACAAGATGTCTATGGAATATTTACTTCAGATTACTTTAGATGTGTAACGAATCGAAAATTAACAATTCTCATAATCAATTATTTAATAAGGAATTTTTATTTTATTGATTCCTTTATTTTGACGTATCGAGATTCAAGCCGTCGGTCCCAGATCTGCCTCCTGGCGTATTGTTGGAATAATGTTGGCGTAGCTCTACACGTAGATACCGTATCCATATTAGTTCGAGAGATGAGGATACCTCAGCAGATAACCTCACCTAGACGGCAGGCACAGGAGTGAACTCTCATTCAAGAGCTCTGAGGAGCATGGTTACGACTTCAAACCTGCATTCGGTATGCCTCATGTGTGTGCATGTATCGAATTTCGATCCTTTCTAAACGCAACTACACATATTCAAAGTCATATGCAATATGGCTACCGAACACGAATTGCCAACTCCTACGAATTTAAATAATATGTGAATAAATACTAATAGTAGTCGCAGATGCGACTATCTGTCGTATAGATTCAAGTTAATTACACAGCAAACTAAGACACAAGGTAATATTCATTCCACAAGCTCGATGCAGAAGAACAGAAGGGTGCAAGTGGATGTAATTGAAGGCCTATATTGGCTATAGATTTAAGCTTAAAGAAATTCGAATGTCCTGCCAATTTTACGCGAGGAACACTTATTATTCATACGGGCGACGGCAAAGTAAAAGCGTTAATTACATTGTGAACAAGCCCTGTGCCGACATTAATTCAGTTAGATTGGCAATAAATAAATTATTTACTGTTAAGAGAGTGGTTATAAGCTGCCTATAAACTACTTTACTGCTACTGCTTTACAATAAACATTCCCGTTCGTGTTATTTTTCTTAAGTCTTAATTTTTCCTGAGTAAAGTAACGTGACTGAATAACCCGCAACATTTCGACAGTCACATGATACGATCAGCATTTTCTGCAGAGATAATGCCGTTGTAATCCATGGTGAACCACTAAGAAGAAACACCTCGAATATATCCTAAACGGATACAGAAATTGAAGAGCGACTTTCACACACATAAGTTATGACATGGGGCTATTTTAAATACTTGTGGCTTTTTAACTACAGAGATACTGACATTTTTAGTGTTTTATAAAACGGATATCTATTTTACAGGTATTCTAAAGCTCAAGAAATAATAAATACACGTGTATATCATTTATTGAATTTGAACAAACAAGAGCGAAACAGTACCGCGGATTTTCAATTACTATAACTAAAATTAAATGTAACTAACACTCTGTACAATCATATGAACCCTTATTTGTATTTGGCAAAACTATTTTATTGATCTGAATAATATGGCAGACACTTATTCCCCATTTTCTAGTTGTAGGCAAATTTCAGTCTGTTTCATATTAGCATTAACAATGTAAACAGGGAATCAGAACAGCTATGGTATAAAACAGTACGGAGCATTACGTACCTCACGCACAATTCTCTACAAATATTGTTTATTGTCAGAAAACTACATACTGAATTCACTATCTTCTAAAACATCCGTGTTTTAAAAAAACCAAGAAAGGTCCTGTATCTGACAATTTTTACGTGCGGCTAGTCTGATGCATCGCAACAGCACGGTCAGATGCGTCAGAACTGTCATTTGTTAGGACTCAAATAGTCAAGTGGCACCTCCTTCGAATAAATGTGTCAAGTGGCTTCTTTTCTTCATACAGTTCTTTAATACGCAGTTACCTCCAGAAGGGAAGATGAAAGAATAGGAAATCATCAACACATACGATTCTTCATTTGTGGATTTACTCCACACGGTTACTCAGAAAAGGAACGAAATTTTCAGGGACATTATCGTATATGATTACATAATATAAATAAATTTCTTAAATTGCTGATAACCTCACCGCCAAGTAAAATTACTTATGTGATATTGAATGAAAATGGAGGCCGGAACCTGGATCCGAACCCGGAACCATCAGGTCAGCGCGCTGACACGAAACAATCTACGCCATCTCGTTCGGCTCAAGGTCGAGTCGATTCCCGGATTGGTATCCCGGCCTCGTCTCCCATTTTCAATCAATATAACATAATAAATTCCGTACTATAATGAATGCGTCGAAGTGAGGTCTTCGGATGCATTGACTATGTGATTCTATTTTTAACTTCCTCAAAAGTTTAAAACAGCGGCGCTGTATCGCTGCTGCTGTTCGCTCCAGTCAAGAAATGTTGACCAGTTACTCGTTGTCAAGCAAACCAAGTGAGCCTGGGAAAGGAATGATAATTTCATGGGAATTATTAAACCGGTCGCCGAACTATCAACTCATAGCCCTTCTCCCCGAGTGGCCTAGTCGATAAAGATTGCTTGAAAAGAAACTGTATTACTCTACTCTCTCCATCGCAAGGTCTCTCAGTATCGTCGTATCGGATTATAAATAGCGAAGGAATGGTCAAACTGTAATCAATAGAGTCGAGCCCCTGGTGGCTCAGGTTGTAGCGTTCTTACCCTTCACCAAGTAACCCAGGCTCAATTCCCGGTGGAGAATTTGCAGCTTTTAACATTAATGTCCCAGTTCATATAGCTGTGATAACTGAGAATAGAACTCTCCGTCCTCTATCCACCTCCTGCTAGTATCAATAGCTCTAACTATTACTAACCCCTCCACGTGAGTCAAGTTGTTCGTGAACCCAGCTAACCAACACACCTACTAACAATAGCCTACCACCCAACTCCTACCTCCTATCGCTCGATAAGCTTCAATAGCACGCTCCATTTCTCATTTACAAATACTACAATGGATATAGAATCGGTATTTTGAATACGTATTAGGACATTGATTTTTTTTTTTGGCAAATAATACACAAACTACAATAGGTCCAGTGAACATGTAGAAGTAAAAAGAAAGTTCCATTTGTTTTATTTTTAAAGAAAGACTTCCACAAAAATTTCAAATTTTAATAATATTATTTAGAGGACCCAACCTACCTTAAAAGTTTCAAAACTATAAAGCTTGATAATGATCCTTAAAATAAATTTCACAATTCTGAATTTTTTATGTAATCTTATTGAAATCATAAAATAAAATGTCGTCCGAAATTTTCTTGCTACCGATCTTTCAAATGTATTTTTAATTGACATTTTTGTATAACTCATCTTAAGACAAAACCGAATGGGATGGTGTCCTGTCCATATTTCAAAAGTTGAATTTTGAAGAAGCGCACTAATAAATTCACTTGAGAGTGGTTGATGAACAAATGCAATTATGTAGAGAGAGACGAAGAAAGCTTCGAGAGAGAGATGAAGATAGAGATGAAGAAAGATTCGAGAGAGAGAGAGATGAAGAAAGATTCGAGAGAGAGAGAGAGAGATGAAGAAGCTTCGAAAGAGAGAGACAGAGAAAGACGAAGCTTCGAAAGAGAGAGAGAGAAAGATGAAGCTTCGAAAGAGAGAGGAAGATGAAGCTTCGAAACAGAGAGAGAGAAAGATGAAGCTTCGAAACAGAGAGAGAGAAAGATGAAGCTTCGAAAGAGAGAGAAAGATGAAGCTTCGAAAGAGAGAGAGAGAGATGAAGCTGAGAAATAGAAGGGGAGTTGGCAGAGGGGCAGTGGATGGTGATGGTAGCAGCAGCAGCAAGTGGGGCGACGCGTGACGGCGCCGAGCGTCGACGCTCGCTCCGCTGCCGCCGCGGCCGCATTCCACGCTCACCCCCTCCTGCCTCCCGCCACCGCCGCTCACTATCCACCCCCGCCGAGAGGCGCGGTCTGTCGCTCGCTTGCCCGTCCGCTTCGCTTGAGCCGCTGCTTCTCCGCGCCTGCTGTCTGCGGTTCGTTCGCAGTCAGTCACACTGTGGGCACGATTCTCTTGGGCGAAACAAAATTTAAACCTTAAATTGACAATATTCTCGTCCACTATCATCTAAATACTGTAATATTTTAGACTACCTTATAGTTGACTAGCGTTTAATTTCAATTCACAACGTTTTAACTATTAATATTGATCATCGTCAAGTAAATATACAGAAATTAAAAGAAAAAATATCTTGAAAACTTAAAGTACACAACGAAAAAAAAACATATTCTATATTAATTCTTGATTCGCCTGATGATTGAAATATGAACGAGAAACGTTCTATGTTACATCGTACAAGGTTCTTTCAAATATTTCGCCAGCTTAAAATTGCTCTGCACAGAGAATGAACCTTCTGAACGTGTTAAATTCATATAAGTAGATTTGATTTTAACTTCTAAAACACACAATACCGGTCATTGAAACTATTCATGGACTATTAATATTAGAATGAAAAATATTTTGTGAGAAAATAATTTATATTCGAAAATAAATTAATTTTGAAATCTTTCAAATTGTTTAAACTATTTAAAAATAAAGTCAAAAACCTATATTAATTTTTATATTTTCTATTGCAGTCGCCAGGCGTACTGAAGAGATATTTAATTTCATACAATATATCGGTTTCCAGAGCTATCCGTCTTTGCCATCTTATGGATGGAGATATGGCCATAGAGATGCGATGCTAATGGCAGAGCATGATGCTCACAAGTGGAGTGCATATTTCAAAGTTCTTCTTCATAAACATCTTTTTGCTACATATTATAATGTTTTTACGCTGAATCCTAAGTCTTCCTCTTCCTTTCATACTATCTTCTCGATTTCTAAAGCTATTTTTGGAACCTGCTCATCATTTATTCCGTTGACGTATCCGAACACTTCAAATGTCTTTTTTTATACATACAGATTCAGAATATACTCCCCTGGAAACATTTAACAGATATTTTCATGTTTATTTTTTTCGTGCATACTTTGAAACCGATAACCCATGCCTTTCTATCACACAACTCTCTCTTCCAGTTCATCAGAATTGAATCACAGTTTCTCAAACTTAATCACCTTCAACGAACTCCAAGTTGAAATTGCATTTCACTAAGTCCGGTGTATACAAATGAATAGCACTTTTATGGCTTCAGTCGCTCAAGAACAACACTTAAGTTTTCAAATACATATTTAACGAATAATTTGCCTCATATGGGAAATACTAAAATTCCAAAGTCATAGAAAACATTTTATGACTTCTAATTAATTGAAAAGGTATTTTCCATGCTCAGTGGACCTCAAAAAATTGAATGAGAATTAAACATTTGAATAATGTGATATAAGCTGCATTTGTGGATCATTTAAGACTATTCTAATTTTGTGTGAACTCAAGTCAGTATACGTAAACTGAACTGAAAGATTTACCATTTTTTTGATTTTACCGTAAGTTTGTATCACCGAAATAACATCATGCCACTGTAGTTACTGAGGCGCCTGAGATGCCAATTTGTCCCGTATTTTTTCTGGAGCAAAGCGAATAGCGGATGTTACTACTTCATAAGGACATTACGGAGAGAGGAATTAGTTCAATAAGTTACCACACAGGTAAGATGCTAGAAATTAGCTCAAACTTTTCTTTGGGGTGCGTGCAGAAAATAAATTTATCGTCAAAAAAAGTAGTTGCAAACAGCGTATGACAATGTGGAGAACAAACTAATTTACTCTTCGGATTTCTTAATTACTCCTGTTGCAGAAATGACTAATGGGACTATATCGACTTGATTCATCTTTCAAATTCCTTGAACTTCTTGAGTGTGGGGTGTATTTTAAAATTTTCTTAACTAAGTTATTGGTATTAGGCACTGCAATGTTTATAAGCAGTGTAGTCTTATTACTTTGATCAATGAACTTTATATCTGTATAATTGTGGTGGATTTATTTGTCTGCAAAAATGGCTCGATCAAAAAATAATTTATGATTTTTTTCTCTCTAATACTATCTGGTTGATAATTGTAATGAGGGGTTTATATTTCTCCGCTATTTTTTGAAGAATAATTTTTGCCATCGTTGTGCCTGTACAAGTAATTCGTCTGAGTCACTATTAGTATTACTACCTTTATGGATTCTTTCTCAGTAGAAACTGGAAACATTCACCCACCTCATAGATGGGATTGGGCATTATCGATAAAGAAAGGAAATTCATCCTAGCATGTATGATATTATTTCATTCAAAAACTTTCGGATGATGTCACATGTCTGCAGGGGGATAGCTTTTTGTACAACCTTCATGATATTCTCATCGAGTCCCAGCTCTTCTATATTCTTCTTAAATCTTTTCTATATATAATTCATCCAAAAAAGGTCATAAGCGTTCTATTATTTATCTAACTTCCATATATTATTGATCTCAATTGCAAGGTCCTCTTTATCATTATTATTGTTATTATTATATTATATTATTATAACAAAAACAATACAGCGTTTATGAGAAACAGAAATAGTCTTCTACCTCATATTTCTTCAATAGTTGGAAATAATTAGTACTTAAGTGGTCAAGAACCCATTTCCATAAATTGCACTTAGCTTTCAACGTGTCTCTCCTTGATTACACGTTCCGGACAACGAAAGCAGATGAGGAATGGCAAGCAGGAAAGTCACAACGTATTCACACGGATCAGCCAAGCATTTGCGTTGGAAGAGAGAGCCTCTAGAAGCAACCGAGAACGAAAGTTGTGAGAAACCACCCGAGGGGAATTGGAGATCCGGAGCTCGATGTAATGATCATGATTACCATTCAGGACGCCCGACCGTTCGATTTGCGCGCGCCGTTATTTTGCCAGTACCTCAGAAATAGGTCGTCGCTAGTCGTGCCATAATGTGCAAGCAACTCATTGTTTCCTTATAACGTAGAAAGGCATGAAATTTTATGATCCGGTGAAGTCACCTTATCACGTTCACGTAATTTTTTCTTGCAAGTTGGCGAAACTTTTATTACCAAAATTACGTGATAACATATTGACCCACATATTGGTCAGCTATTGACGGTCTCCGTACGAGCCATTCTTGAATTATTTAATGACACACGTACTGTTAACATAAAACACAACGTACAAGTGATCAAAATTAATTGAACATCGTGATCTCAAGTAATTCTAAACTAAAAAAACACAATTTGGCACGTATAGTCAATAGATATTGACCAAAAGGTGGTTTGACATCTATTTAACATGAATCATATTGTAATTTACAATTCAATTAAATGTTGAAGTTCGATCGTGGTAGTGTTATATTTAATGCAGTAATTACAAAATTTAATTAATAATGTTTTTACTAAATAACCACAAATCAAAATTTGAATGAATGGATGGATAGATATCTTATTTTCACAATAAACACGGAGGTGAAAAAGGCTAATCAGAAGCATGGGAACTATAGGGAAAATTGCGAAAACTGCTGTTGTAAACATTGACCATAAAAATTTATTTGACTATGAAATAAAAGCTATCATTTAATTCCAATGATCTAACCCGTCAATTTTTTTTAAAACTTTACCAGACTTACCAACAAGTATTATTATAATAAATAAAATATATTTTTGTAAAAAATATTCCATATTTTATTCCATTTAAATTTAGCATTATGATACTAAGAGATAAGTTAAACTTGTTTAGACCCAGACCAGAATAGGAATCAAACCTATGTTTCCTCCTCTCGTGGTATCTTTCGTGATCATAACTCTTTGCCCCACACAATCCGCACATCATCTCCACATTATCATACTTTTTCCTCCAACACACAACAGAAAGCTATTCACTAAATGAGAAAACGGAGTTGGGACGAACTACACACGTGTAAAACGTGCAATACGGAGAATAAAACCAGACTATTAGATTTTTAAGATCTTGGAAAACGTCTTGAAAACATATTTTGTTTTCGTAATTTTCATTAAATTGTAAGCAATTCTTTGTTTATTTCGTAAAAATTACATAATTTGTTACACTACGTCGAAAAATCGTAACATTCAACTCTATCAATTTTAATGCACATAACAATATTTTCTTGGGTGCAGAAATATTCTCAATTCATGACCATTTCTACCTTCCTTGGATCATGATAAGGGTGTTAACTCAACAAAAATAAGTTTACATCTTCCGCTGGACCAGAGAAAGCTGCCGCAATTGAGTATCGCGTAGCATCACGTAGGGACTGGAGATAGGAAAAAAGGAAGCAACAGACCGCCAATCATCATTGCGTTGGATTTCTTCCTCATGGGAACGTCCTCTCACCAGAGATCAGCCGAGTGGAATTTCTTTGCGGCCCTTTCTCCTCAATCGTCTCTCCTTCTCATGGTCAGTCCTCTCCCCACGATTCCTAGGCGTCTATCGAAACACCCACCACCGTCACCGTCACTTTGGTTTGTAGCATTTGTAAATGACAAATGTAGCGTTCTATCGAAGCTTATGTGCATGGGACAAGAGGATATAGGAGGTGGTTTGTAGAGCTATTGTTAGTAGGTGGGCCGGTTAGCTGGATTTACCAACAACTTTACACACATGATATATTTTATATATATATATANATAATAAGTGTGGAAACTCCACTCGCCATACGTTAGAGCCAACTGTAACTAAATTGGAAGTGATACAAAGGTCTAAGGTATTATAGACGATATTGGAACAATAACATTTCATTAAACAGTAAACATTTCATTACAACATAGTTTAGAATGGATTGAGACTTTCTAGTGAGGAAAATCTAAACAAAAGAACATGCACACTGAAATTATTCTACTTGAATTTACATAGTTAAATCAACCACATTTGCATTCAATAATCAAAAATAAAATTTACAAAATTATAAAGAACCTTTTGGAATATTGTTTAATAGCTCAAAGTATATAATTGTCTTTCTTCTAACATTATTACTTAGTTCTTTCGTCAAATCAAACACATTCACGTTTACTAATCAAGCGAAAGATAGATCAGTTCTTACAGAATAATTAATAACATTTGGTAATGCTATTTAATAGCTGAAACATTATTATATGTTTACTGAAAAAATGATTACACGTAATAACGAAGGCTTGGCCTCCTCGATGTCGCAAAGAGGCAAATATAGTTCTCAAATTACGTACGCCAAAATTAGTGGCGTCAGATGAATTGGAAACAACTTACAAGTTCTAGTGAAAACTCGGAATAATGCATCATACTCGGCTTGCTCATCGGTTTGGCATGACTTTCTGGTTGGAGGCGCTGACAGGTATGGCGTGACCTCAGTAGGTGGTAATGTGCAGCGACGATGGGCTATGCGTAACTAAACTAGCACCAGGAACACATGGTAAAGGCCGTCGCCCAGTGCAAACCATGGTCTCATCATAAAGGACGTCACGATAACAACCAGGCAGTCCAAAATCACTGAAAACTGCACGAACCAAATTTCTTTAAAATTTTTAACTGTCACTCAGATTACGGCCTGATCGTCACTCAGCCATTCTCTCATTGATTCTCCTCACTGCCGACCTCTATTTATATATCTCAGCAAGCCGTTGTAGACTCGCAGAGCAAGCCGTTGTAGACTCGCTGAGCAAGCTGTTATAGATTCACTACGCAAGCGAAATTTATTCTTAAATAAAATACCCATCAGCTTGCCACAGAGCCAATTCCAGTTGATTAAATTAGTTTTTACAAGTTTACTTGTTCAGTACATGCTATTCTTGGAGCACAGGAACTACAACCCACAGTTCCTGCGAAAATTAAACTAAATACATACATGTATATTTACACTCTACATTCACTCATATATACAAGCATTCTATTTACAACTTTACACTACTTAAGCATATAAACTGAATTAAGCTCATACTTAAGTAATTTGGCATACATCATTATTGCTTTGGACAGATCCAAAAAAAGATAAAGTTACTAGATTTTTATAACATACGGACAAAGATATAAAAATTATTTTGAAAATATATAAACATTAAACAGAATTTCCTGAGTAACTATTCCTTTTATATGAATAAATATGATATTCTATAATAACACAATGTATCTATATTTGAAAAGTGGCATAATATTAATAAAAGCTATTCATTCCGTATGTTCAAAATTGAATATCTTAACGTGAGAAGAAAATACTCACATCCTTGTACTTTGCATCACATAATGTCATTTTACCTTGGGTCTGGCCAAGGAACAATGTATTCATTGTTTTTTGGGTACCCCAAGAAATAATACATAAGTCTAATAGTTTAATAATTGTCAAAATAATTTGAAAAGAGTTGTAGATTTTTTGTTGAAGTTGCTGAAACGATCAAATTTGATATTCTCTGCACCTTTAACGTGTAAAATAAAAATAACATAGTATGAAGTATGTTTTTTTTCAATGATCGGAATATTTTAAAAAATAGATAAAATTTAAATATATGGACGGAGAAAAGGATGAGGCTTAACATTTACACAATCGATTACATTTAGTAAATTATGGCATTTTTAAACTTGATTGTGCTCCATTTAAAGTACAAAGGTCTTCCTTAATAATAACAAGTTGGAAATGTAATTTATCAAATTCACTGCTATAACTTGACAATTTGAAATTTGTGCTGTATATTATAAGGTATAATGAATATGTATGTTCTAAGCTTAATAATTTACAAGATTTAAAATAAAAAAACGATGAGCAAGCCTTATAAGGTCACTCTACAATAAAAATAAGAGAAAAATAAAATATACGCTTAAGGAAGAAAATAAAACGAACCGCTCTTAAAAGACGCAAGTACCATCCTGAGAAAGGGAGTAACCAGGACTTTAATTCGGGAGGCGTCCACACTCTAGGGGGAATGGAATACAGAATGCTCAGCCTAGCGGGGGTTCAAACAATATAAGTTTTTGAAAATAATGCTTGAATTAATCTGAAGACCCATAAAATTACGAAGAGAAACTATGTTTTTAGGAAAAAAATGTTTGAGTATTCATTGCATTTAATGTCCCCCCTTGATCCGCCAATGATTTGGAGTTAAATCTAGGAAAAGAGTGACACAAAGTATTATAACCAAACGTTTAATTTAGAATAATGCATTTCTTTATGTTATGAGTAATTCATTATAAAAAACAACAAAAATTTTATTTTTATATTTCGAGGGCGACGAGAAACCCAAGACACTCAATGCGTCGTTGGTCCTGAAACACCGTTCGTAAGAAGCATTCATGAAAATATAGAACTGACTGCAAGAGGGAGCTACCAGTTAACCCATATGCAAGAGGTCGTCGTCAAAATTATTCTTGCTCCGTTCATGGTACATGGTCACTGACCGTGAGCTCATCATGGCTTCAACTACCAATATCATCTTCCGGAGGTTCGAGTTTCCTGGTGCCTTCTTACAAACTCTCCTTCCAACCCCTCACTAATTCTCACGCATTTTGTTTCTTTGCCAACCGCCGACTTCTATTTATCTCTCTCCGCAAGCCGGTATAGACTCGCTCCTGAAGCCGCTGTCTTCCCCCTGTCGTCGCTGCAGCGAAGCTCGTAACCTATCGCCGCCTCAGTCACCAGTTCCGCCTATTGGCTATCGCCAGGTTTGCTTGAGTTCATAACGCGGGTCGCGGCGCCGGTAGCAGCTGTGATGGTGATGGCGGTAGTTGTCGCAACGATGCGTTTTTTTGTAGGGCTTTNCATCGTTACGAAGGGGGCGGGGCTTCAAAATTGAGGTTGATGCGACCAAAGGATTTCTGATTAATATTTTTCGCTTTTTAATTTCACATAGCACACGTCACTTATCTTATTCTTCATGTGTCACAAGATTTTTCCATCACATGTCTTACTTTTTCTTTCATGTAATTTTACCTCACATTTCCAGTGGTATTTTCCCTTTAAGTGGTACATTTACACAATAGCTTATTATGTCATAATGTCATTTTTACAATTAATTCTTCTCTGAGGAGTTATTTGAGTCACAAAACAAAATATTTACAGAACTCAAGTTACTTTGAAAGCAATAGAAAACTAATTATATATTTAACCGTTCACCAAATAATACACAGTAATATACACAAATATTTTCTCCTATTCAATTATTTTTAGAATGCAAGAAAATTTAATTTTACCTTTGTCATTCCGTATTCAAATAAAAAACTATGTACAAAATTTTTTTCATAAATTTGTTGCAAATTAATTAACCAAGACATCTCAATAATTATTAAATGCAATTAAACATAAGTCTTAACGTGTTCGTGCATCATAAAACTATTTCCTTATTATTTGAATAAATATATTCTACAATAACACAATGCATGTATATTGAAAAGTGGTACAACATACTTAATATATAACATGTGTAATTTGTTAAAGTTGTTTATATACAAAATATCTGTTGTTTTAGGTAAGTGCCTGTTTATTAACATCAGATACCGACTCGTTGGTAAGTGTTTTCGTGACTTTGGAATAGACGCCTATTACTGTCCATTTAATGACGTCATAATTTACTTCCCACTAACACTTCATGTCCCTTAAAATATATTACTTGAACAAAAATATCCTAGTAGTGACTGCATCGATTTTTTTACAATGTCGTAGTTGCATCAATCCTATATATCGGGAATCAAGGTAAAACGTTTTTTACGCGTAATATAAATTGTACTGCTTCTATTATTTCTAGCTATCACTCACACAAATATGAGTATGCTTTACCAATTCATAGATTTTTTGTTCTTTCTGTTAAATATTAAAGACATTCGGTTTAATATCATTTTTCGAACACGCAGGCTCTTTCAAAAAATGTCCAATAACTTTTTCAATATTATCGAAGAGCTTTTGACAAACAAAGAGTGCTCATTCAAAAAATGTCACCAACGCCCTTTTAGAGAAAACAAATTCGTTTGCTTTATATCTGTGGTAGACTTTACTTCCAACACTTTAGATGTAGTGATCCGTTTCTAAGATACAACGAGAATATATTCCACATAAAACACTCATAGAACGTAAAAAAAAAAAATAGGTGATCAAAGTTGGGTTTGATACTGTTAAAAATACTAAGTAATGTAATCGTATTTTATCAGATCGTCGTGTTCTGATTAGAGATTTACTTTTATTTATTTTTCCCTGAAAACGAATGTTAGTTCATTTCACTCGATCGTCCTGCGGGAGGCGTCGCCGAAGAAAAATTGACTCCTTGAAAAACGGGAAACTCATCGTACGCGATTTTTTCTTTCGCAACAGTCTCGCCCCTTTCCTGAGAAACCACAAAACTCAAATTTGATATTCTTGGTTGTCTATCCCTGGTTGAACGCGAGCGATAGAGTGAAACTAACATTCTGTACGATAATATGAACGTTTGCTTCTATTTAGCATTTATTTCTTCTAATTTATTTACCTGGATAATAAGGTAGACATTATTTTCATCTGTTAGTCACTCGATATCATATTTAGCATAAAACAATGTAAACAGAACATCAGAAAAGTTATTAGTAGTATATGATAATCGGGCTTCACGTAACTCACGTTTAATTCCCTAGGAACACTGTTTATACAGGTTTGGTCAGAGCTATTAATTGTCAGGACTCAAGTAGTCACGTAAAATCTTTTTCAAATTCCCATCCTGGCCCGGGTTTTGCTCCAGTTTTCCTTCGGGTAGAGGCGGATTTCTTAAACAGGTTCTCTAGGCTTTGTCTAGGGGCATGTTTAATGTAATAATAAATCGTGAATTTAGTGTTCTTTCAATTCTTATGATTTTTAAACAGTATACTCAGAATAGTCTATAGTCCGATAATAATTTGTACAAGTAAATTTTTTGCGTTAAATTACAAACATATTGACATTCTATTAGTATCATAGCTCGCAGCTAACTTTTAATCTTATCTAGGAATTTTTGCTTAAATTTTTGAATCAGCCCCTGACTTAGGGTCCTTGATCGGAATTGATGGGACGGTCCCTTGCTTGCTTCCGGAGAGTAAATTAGTTTATTGTCCTCCACGTGGTCATACGCAGTTTGNGTCATACGATTTTTTACAATAAATTTATTATTATTATTATTATTATTATTATTATTATTATTATTATATGTGAGTCAAGTATCTATCTTCTTGATGTAATTTTTAAAAGCTATTTCGAAGAGGTGAAAGATGAGATAGTAGGAAATCGCCGACATCTTTTAATGCTCATAAGTACGATATTTCATTCGTGTGATTTACTCCTGTAACGCAGAAACGGAACTAAAATTATCTGGGATATTTGTGTATTAATTTATATGATGATATATATAAACTTGTCCCAAACTTGTCAAAAATGGTTCTGTCATCATTTGAAAACATATTTGTTTATTCGTGGACATTTTCCATATTCTTGTCCTCATTGGCATATCAATATCACGAATAAATACAGTAAATTTTAAATTATGCGACCTGGAATATTTGCACATTATCTCAATCTTACGTTGCGCAAGTAAACAATCACAAATAATGATCATACAAATGCATATGAATTGAAACATTCGAAATATTGACCACAGGGAGGACAACTACCATATATTCTTTCAAAATAATTCCCTGTACCCCCGACATAACCCATGCGGATTAGGCACTGTCATTTGTATTTGTATGTTAGCCGCTAATTCAAGAGATCACACAATGGTGGTTGAAATGGTGCATAGTTGTGGAAGACGAGAGCACTACTTATAGTGCAAAATAATGAGTAAATTCTGATGAATCTTGGTAAAGTATTCTGGGAAAACACTCAAGAAAAGTGGTGATAAGAGAGTGATTTGAGTAAGATTTGCCAAGATATAAAAGTGTAAGAAAGACAAAATGCCAGTTGAGTTCTTTTGTAAGTTCGTACTAGATCTGTTTCTAGCATAGTTCCATTACAATAATTATGAAATTTGTTACAGATTTCAATCCTACTCACTGTGAGAGTTTAATTCCAGATTAGAATTTTATTAGATAGTAATTTATATACTCAGGAATTAAATCTCCTTTAATAATACATATGTAACCTAGGGGTAGCTTTGGCGTGAAGAATAAGATTTTTCTTGCGTCGAGGCCCACTGTGGAAAGACTTTTTTATTCAATTTTGTCAACAAAGTTGACTATTTTCCCAAGTTTTCATTTGAAATGTGCACCTTTTTATTTACGAAAGTTTCATTTCGTCCGAATTTACTTCTCTCAGTGAATAAGAGCAAAATGGCAACAGTGCTTCCTCGTTACCACAGAATCCTGGAGGAGGATGTGCACCCTGTACAAACAGTATGCCCAACTGAAAGCTTGACGTCGGAATACCACTATCACCAACACGAACCGTTGCAACATTGCCCCCAGCAACCCACGCCGTCCCCGTCACAACATCGCGGCCGTGGTACCCGACTGAGCGAAAACTGTAACACTGTAATATCGGCGTGGCGCAACTCCACGACGGCTTCGCTTGCAAAAGACTGCACTGCCGTCGACGTGCCGCATAGCACAACTTCGTTTGTGGGGCGTAAACATCTATAATTACGGTTGAAAATATGGAATAGGACAACATTCATTCTATTACGATACACCAGAAAATTAATGCAGAGTACAAGTCATTGAAGACTGAAAATTTGGAGATGTGAAAGAAAAACTATCGTCAGTCGCAATTGTTACAGCGCGGCGCAGTGAATGTATTTCCTTGAATTATGTTTTTCCAGAGTTCATTTTCAATGAATGTGTTGAAAAACTATGAAACGTGGATAATTAAAAATCGCAGAAATCTCATAATTTATAGCATTATAATAAATAAAAATGATTAGCTATATGAATTTGTCAGCTAACTGATAGAAATAATCTTACTGAATTGTAAATCAACATTTGTAAGAAATTTGGGAAAAGTTGGCACAAAATGAAATCATCGTTAAAAATAGTAGAAAAGTTTCACGGAAAATATTTCCTACATAACTGGTAAAATCGCCAATCAGGTTAATTATATTAAGTACACAAAGTGATTATAAAAATGAATTGAGAAAAATATTTAATAAATTATTGTTGTATATATGTATTGTTTTTTTTAAATTTTTTATTTTCTGGTAGTTTGTAAACACCGGTAACCGACAGTGGGTATGCAATACCTTCTCTTACATACACATATACTTCAAACCATAAGAAATATGTTCGAAAACGCTGTAATTTAAATGTCCTGTATTTCAAAACCAAATGTGTTAAAATGAGTGTAATTTTTGACTTGATTGACGTATAAGGGAAGAAATATTACGATTTTAGATATCGAGAAGACACAAACATCTAATGAAGTAATTTTTCCATCTTGGTACTAACCTATCTGTTCATTCATTATCGTGTAGCAGATAGTACATATGTCGAGATTGTATGCGTCGTATTCCAATAACAGCAACCCATTTGGTCAGAAACTAAGATTGAGATTCGGCGCAATGGCTTCTTAAGAACGACATCGTTCTGATTTTATTTCGTTTTGGGTAATGGAAAAACGCTGTTTCTCTTGCTAACAATGATGTACAACTCGCAGAAAATGCACGAATTATCTAATGTAACGTAATGTAGTGTATCTAATGTAATTTATTAAATATTTTTCTGACCACTTTCATCGTCTGTATAAAAATAATTTATCGTCTTTCAAGTCTTAAGACACGATAGCAAAAATTGAAACGGAAATTCAAAACAAATCTCGTCATTAAATTGCTTGTTTATTTAAAAATCATATTCTTAAACATAGAAGATCTCGATGTAGCCCTCCAAAATCAGCTATTAAGTGCATAGTACTGAAAATAATTCCACAATATTATAAGATACGATATTCCGAAGGTTTCGACATATTTAGTGATATTATTATTATTCATTTTAAATTTATTTAATATTTTTTTTGTTTCTCTTGTCTGTGTGTTGATAAAAGCGACCGAATAGAGCAGATAATTCTTAAAAACTCACAAATAGAAATGCACTTAACATAACAGCACAAATCAATTTAAACATACACGGAGCAACTTGTCGATACTATTTAACAGACTCACAGCGTTAAGTTTGAATGTAATTTCTAAATTAACCTTTATTCTTCTTTTAATTACATCACTATTAGTAAATATTTAGAACAGCCCGCTAAATATTGTCGGATTGATATAGATTATATTTTGTATTTTTTCATCAGTTTCCAGAACAAGCGAGAAAGATGCCGATACATAGTCGGAAAACGTTTGGAAAAATTAAATTATTTTATTAAGACGTTTCTATTCCTTCACTATGATTTTCTACAAATACAAGGGAAGCTCACCTGAAATGCCGTGTTTTCTATTTCCATACTAATTGTTTATCAAAATATTCACGCTATTTGAAATTTCCATTTTGATTGTCACCAAATAAGTTTAAGTACATTGGAGGAAATATTCTGCTCCATATGGAAGTTAAAAGAAAAATAATAAATTGCAAACAAGATTTCCGTAGTACACAGGAAAAAAACGAGACATTACTATATTTCACCGTCAAAAAATACATATTTCTTACCGTGTTGTGTAAACTAGGTGTTATAAAGTATTCGTTGGTGAAAAGAACACAACCATCGCTATAAATACACTACGTGACAGAAATGAGATTCGTGGTTTTGTAAATAAAAGTGTTTTCAAAATATTTTTAGAGGACTGTGCACATGTGAAGTGGGCTCTTAACAGCGGAGGAAGTTGTTTCAGCTGTGCGCTGTTGACACATCTGTGTCAAATGTTTCCTTACGTGACATTACCTCTACCAAACTGTAAAACAAGTGTTCGGGTAGGCTTGTCTAGAAGCGAGAATTCAAAAATTATTTTCACCTTCAAAAATTCTTAACCAAAGGTCGAAAAATGTGCAAACATATCACAATGGTCATTCCAAATTTACGTCAAAAATAATTTTCAAACAGTGAGTTCGTTGTTTTTATTTATACAAAAATTGTTATACATACTGGGAACAAAAAACTTTTCCCAAAGTTTCGATACCACGGGAAAATTATTACAAAAAGTTAAGTACAAAATTTTTAAAAATTAATCAAAATATTATACTTAAAAACAAGATTTTATAATTAATAAAATCTTAGTTCATCACCCTTTTTGACTCTTAAGAATGTAATGTTTCCCGATAAAATAAATCTTGAATAACTGAAAGACACTCGTAAAGCGAATTTGTAAACACCAATGACCTAGAAGTATGATATTGTAGTAAGATATTGTAGATGAAACTGTTTTCTTTAAATTAGTTAAATATTCCTTCGGCACAAACAATTTCATTTAATCAACACTAACATTTTTATTTTAAATCTCGATAACTGAATTGTGCTTCCATTGTCGATAATTTAAAAGAAAATGGCAAACCCATAACAATTGGAACGTTGCATGTTTACAAGCTATTTTATATTGTTTCCTGAATAACATTAACATTGAGACATCCACGTCACCAATATAAAATGTTTTCTTCCCGAATTTATCTTCCTACTTCAGAGCAGACGATGCCACTGATAAACATGCTATAAGGTTTTCTCTTTTCTAATATGAAACACTTTCATAATGATACAATTTCAAAATGAACTTTATGAATCAATCGACACACGAACCGAAACAAAAAAAAGCTATTCCTGATAAATGTTCAATAAATTAATTACTTCAAAAAAGTTAGAACTCTCTCTCTCTCAAAACTTCTAACAAAGCGCAAAAGGTCAAAGTTCTTTATTTAAGCATGTCCATGAGACAGAATAACAATTTACTTAAGATTATTCATAAAATATAGCAGAGACCATTGAATTGAGTTAATTGCACACAAAACAAAAATTTAATTTCTTTTTCTGAGTTCTACGTAATTAAACTACGTTACAAGATACTTCCGAAGGCCAGATACCGGATGCCAGATTCCCAGTTCGAGACCAATCGAAACGAAATAAACTCTAACCTTAGAAAATCGACATTTTGTTTTCTAGTTTTCAACCAAAAAAAAAATTATTGTTGGAATAAGTAGATAGGAATATTTATTTTAATACTGATAAAATACTAAGTACAAGAATTAGATTAATTAAATTGGTACTCATTATTCGTTATTGTTAACTAGTTCATTTATAAGTACAGGGACACCGTTCGGAGCGGTGAGTTTCATTTCGTCATCCCTGCGATATGCTCAACCCTTGACCGACCACAACGGTATCTGCTCGTCCTGAATACTCATAATTTCTCTTTCGCTGCCAATATTGCCGCCAGGAAGCGAGGCAACCGATAGAGCGCACGCGCATTGGTTATCTCACATACCCTCAGGGCAGCCAATTCGCCCGCGTCTGATTGCAGTCTCGAGCTGCAGCAGCAGCAGAACACGTTGAATAGGGGAACCAGGTTACTCGCGTAATCGCGCCTTGCAATCTCCGTGTAATTAAGTGCAACGGAAAGCATTGCACCCTCCCTCCTCACGCTCCGTCACAGCCAACCGGCATCGTAGCACGGAGGGGAGAAATTCTAATCTAACAATATGATTTTTTTTCCAGTAAAATAGAAAAAAGAAAATTTAAATAAAAAGTAAATAAACAACTTTTGTAAAAGTATTTTACGTCAAAAACTTCTTTTTTTCATTTATGGTACTAAACAAAAAAAATAAATTTTCAATCTTAATAGTGCGGTATTTCAAAACACACAAGAACGGTAATATTTACCGGCATCGCTCTTCGTACGCTTTGAACTCCCCGACAGAACGAGACACGACCAGAGGAACTTTTTCGAGAATTGACATTATTTGGGAAAGTTCTCTGTACAATCGTAACAGTTGCACTGGACAGTAAAAAAATATATTTTTGTAAATTTAATTTATACCAAAAAATAATTCCTGTTGAGAGATGTTGGATACAAAATCAGTTGATTAGTTCTCCGATATAAGCAATGACGAGATAAAATTCAGTTGCTGATATTTGTGCCGTATAAGATATCATGTGAGATTCGCGTCGGATCGTGTTTATTGATAACAATGAAACAAGGCAATAGTTCGTCACAAAAGAGATGGCGTTTAAAAAAACTGTCATTTTCTTGTACAAAATCTCGTTATTCGTGATTAGAGAACATTACACGTACATCAATTTTTTATATATCTTATTTTCAATAAAAATTTATAGGCGAGAAGGGTCAGGATTTTTCTAAACAAACCAGTTCTCCAAATCGGGAATATTCATCTGAAAACTAGGGAACATTCAGGATTGGCAACGCTACCCAGGAGTCTATGGACGTTGATACATAATTAACACTTACTGGGATTACAACTTTTTAATCAACAGCTCCACACTCAAACCACCGAGCTATACCAACTCCGAATAACCAAGTATTGGACTACTTATTATTTAATAAAAAAGGTGTAAAAACGTTTTTCCGGGTGAGCGACTAGTATAGATATAACATATTCCAGAAATTACTTTGCAGAACACACCGTAATATGAAAAATGAACAATAAATCTAACCAACGTTGGTTTTTCTCCACTCTGAAGAATTTAATACCCTACTGCGCACCGCAGTTGAGAGAGTTAGCCCGTAAATGAGTTGCACATTCCATGAATAGAACCTTGTTGAACACGAAGAAGGATGGCCTTTGCTAGACGCGCCATCCAATTCCATTCGTTTCTACGCTCTGCGTGTGATTTCTAACGGACAAATTTGTAACCGAGAGAAAGACTGGTTGATTGACATTAAATTATCCACTTCTCTTGTTTTTACCTCAAATAGTGATCATCTCGCGAGTGCGCTCCGTTATTTCGTGTAATACTCGGCGTCTCCTATCCATAAACAATCTCATCAAATCACATAAACGTTAGGTATAAGGAGATTGATAACCGAATCGCTTCTGTCAATGACAGTTCATACAATGTGTTTTTACTCACTATAGAATACGTCTTAAATTTACTTTCAAAAAATGATTTGTCTATCTGAATATTTGTGCAATAGCTATCGACAAAATGAAAACTTATAAGTTAATATTTTTTCAATCAAAAAAGCAGTCGCAAACTGCGCATGACCACGTGGAGGACAATGAACTTAATGTACTCACCGGAAGCAAGCAAGGAACCATCCCATCAATTCCGATCAAGGGTCCTACGGCAGAGGCGGATGGAAAAGAAAAGAATAAAAAGTTAGCTACGTGTTATAATATCAAAAGAATATAAACAAATTTGTATTCAATCAAACACAAAAAAAGATACTTCTCAAGTACGTAATATTATAGAAATATACATTATTCGGAATTTATTGTTTATAAATCACAACTATTAAAATAATTCAAAAATCGAGATTAATTCTTACAAAAGACCGCAGCCACTACGCAAGAGAATCTGTATATAAAATTCACCTCTATCGGAAGGAAAACCGGAGAAAACCAGGGACAGGATGGAGCTACAGGATTAATGTACACAACTGTGCCAAGGTTGAGTACATAGATTTAAAAATTGTGAACATCGAATTGTACATTTTTGCTCCAGAAGGAGAAATGTTCTTCAAATATTTTGTATCAAAAATGCTGTACTCCAAGAGTGAGTGAGATAACGCTTTGTAATGAAATTGAATTTTTTTAAATTTCTGAACTGTTTTCATTAAATTAAACTTCGGGTATTTCAACCACTAAGGGAAATCATTAATATCTGGCATTTAAATAATGAACATTTCAAGACGTTCTATAACGTATCCCTTCATTGGAGGAACTCTATTACTCTGAGTCACGCAAGTCTTGCAAAATATTGGATTGCTCGAACAAGGTCTAACTACACGCATATTAACGTCTTAAACGCCTTAAACGAAAGGGATACATTTCTCTTTCACAAGCGAAAGCTAAACACGTCCAAAGCCTTTTACTTTATTGAAAATATTTCAAATTAAGTCAATCTACGTGTAAAATAGCGATAAATTGAATTTTATCAACGTGGTTGTCAAATTTCAAATTTATCTCTTGGTTACGAGAATAAGTGAATAAAAAACTTTTACGCAGGATATATTAAAAAATAACACGTACAATTTTTCCAACATTTCCTTGCTGCATTTGTTACATTTCACGCACAATTAGTTCCTTCATTTTGACTTTGTTGCACATTTTTGTGGGGTATAATAATAATAATATTATTGTCAAAAAACAGTACAGACTGCGTATGACCACGTGGAGGACAATAAAATAATTTACTCTCCGGAAGCAAGCAAGGGACCATCCCATCAATTCCGATCAAGGGCCCTAAGGCAGAGGCGGATTCAAAAATTTCAGCAAAAGTTCCTAGATAAGATAAAAAAGTTAGCTGCGAGTTATAATACATATATAATGTCAATATGTTTGTAATTTAACGCAAATATGTTTGTAAATTTACATGTACAAGTTATTATCGAACTATAGATTATTCTGAGTAT
>NNCF01127806.1:1564512-1581830 GCA_002313205.1 Laupala kohalensis
CTACTTTTCGAAGAATAGTCTTATATTTACGAAAATAATTATGGAATTCGAGTGGTTGGTTATAGCGTTTTGAAAGATAATATAAACGGCGTTTGTTTTTTGAAGAAATCCTTATCCCTTGGGTGATCCATCTATTGTATTTCTTTGTGTTAATTAACTTGCGTTTTATGGGAAAACTACAGTTGTATTGTTTTAGGAATATTGAGATAGATACATTGAATTGGTCGTCGGTGTTTTGGCAATTGTAAACATCTTTCCATGTTTCTTCAGGCAAATAATTTATAAATATGAATTTATTTATGTCATTAAACTCTCTTGTAAATTTGTAAAGGATTTTAAGTGGTTTTAGTTTATTATTAATAGTCAATACTTGAGCAAGGTGATCACTGTATCCGGCGATAAACACTTNACTCACTGTAAGATTAACTGGTTTGCTCTACAAATCGACTCCACGACATTCCAAGCCAGAGAGTTCGAGTGTTGCGCCACCGCTGTCCGAAAAGTGCAGAACACCATCACAACGAATGTTTTGGAAGACTTTTGTTAGAAAAAAATCTCTATACTGCTGATAAATTTATTTATTGGTTGATTTTTAGTATTACACAACCGTGAAAATATACTAATGAAAAAGCAAGTATTTCCTCGGTACTAAGGTAAAATGTTTCAACGATACAGACGTATTACACAATTAAAAGTTCTGAAAATCGATTGTAATCTAAAACAATGCATATTTATTTCTTGAGTGACATAAGCAACTAAATAAAATAAGTTAATTCCATTAAGACGACAATAAGTACGATTTTATTTTGTAATAAATATCTAATCAAAGAGATTTCATGTTATAATGCGAAGCATATTACCCACTTAACAAGGATATTACGTTTAAATTTCTTAATTGAAACGTTTGCTACCACGATGCATAATATCTCGAAATGTAGGTGTGAGATAAAAATATCTGGAAGAAATGTCATTTCTTCAACAGAGATAGAAACCTTATTTGTATAATAGATATATGTTGTTGTATGTATGTGTTACATATTTTATATACGAATAAAGATACTCCAATGTTTACTGTATGAAAGGGAGAAACACAATATCCAAATATCTTAGTTCGTTAATGTTTCACGTCGTAAGCCACTAAAGCAACTTTTATATAGTCCGTGCTTTCGAGGAATATAGTAAGTGTGTTAAGCTGACGTTATAAATGGGGTAGAGTGGGACACGATTGGTGGAGGGGAGGGGACACTTCCATCGAGCATTGCGCCCTGACTCACCACATTCCTCGACAACGGCGATGACGTCACGTAGCGGAAGCCGCGCCGCGTCGTGAGGTAGCGAGGTGTATAGCGGGATCGCGGCGGCGGACAGCGCGGCGCTGAGTGGAGCGAAGCGGATCCCTTCAAGTCGACGTCCTCCCACGAAAAAGCATCCTCGCAAAATCTGCCCCAGATACATGCACTAAAAATATGCACTACGCTAAAAAAATGTGCTCCTTAAAAGGGTGAAGTAACAGCAGATCAAGTGTAAAATTATGTGTAAACTATGTAAGTGAAAAAATACCCCTTTTATGACATTAACAATACGGATATCATCAAACTATACTTTGTAAATTAAAAGGAGACAACTATAGGGTCTTATGAACAATTTCCACCTTGGTTTAGGACAATACAACCATTTTTGGCGTAATCAACAATAATTCACAAAAAACGTCGGGATAAATAATTAAACGAATTTCAGCAACTAATTAATTCACAGGAAGTAATTAATTTATCGGAATATTATTGTTTTTGTTCCGATAAGGGTTTACTTTAAAAATAAATGAAGTTTGTTTTTTGCTGTAATCATTGCAAAAAATGATCAGTTTTACTGCAATTACTAATAAACGGATTTGAAGTAACGTCTACAACCTTTTATAAAATCTTTTAAGACCATAAACACGCTCATTTGACTTTTACGTAGGATCAATACCTGAATCAAGATTAAAAAATGAAACATCGCAAATTTTGCACTTGAGGGCTTATTGCAAAAGATCTGACCACCTCTACAGTCCTTCTGAAGACTTGAGGCGGGTCCTAGATTTTCGAATTTTGCAGAATATTAGTACAACTTCTCCATATCTCCTAAAATTTTCCAGAACTTTTTCCACCTATTACCTGGTATACCCCGCAAAAAATATGTCCCAGATACGAGAAATTATTTTGCCGAGGATGTACACCCTTAAGTATATGACTGACCATGGTAATTTTCGAAAATATCTATAAAAAAAAGAAATAGCGAAGGAAAATTAGTGTATGTGTAATTGAGGATATGGAGAAGGTACACCAGAACATCAGTTGTGGGATTGCGAAGTTTATGGGTGAGAAAGGGCAGAATTTATTTTGAGGATGAAGGAAATTGACATTGGGAATATGGGACAACAGAATTCTGATTGTTTTAGAATGTACAACAAGAATAAGACTTGTTAATAACGCTTCGCTAAAAATATGTACTTTCAAAAAGAGTGTTACAACAATTAACCTAATAAAACTTAAATTGTCAGTAAACCAAAAACCTAATTAAAGAAAAATGATACACCACTTTCACATAAAATCTTAGTCTAAAAACTATACCCGGAGATCTAATTTCTATGACTTATTACCATGAAATGGAAGATTGTTCAGTAAAGGTTTGACATTTTTCAGGCATGTCCCTTTTGAGTCATTTCAGGAAAATAGCTAGGTAATTAATTTATAAGAAATAAGGGAAATAACCCTCAACTACTAAACTTTCGTAGAAATCATTACCACAGTAAGACATTTGCCAATTAAAAATCTTGAATGTGAATATTCACTATCATACAAAATATTTCAAATCAAAAATGTTACATTGAGTTTTTATAATATTAAACTTTGATTTCTAAGATATTTATAACAATTAGGCCAATTATTTCACTGGAAATTAATGCCACTGTATTTAGTTTCTATTTCAATGGAATACCTTATAAATAAGAGGTACAGAGGTTACCGCTAGGTACAAACTCGTTTCATGCGCCCATACAAAATGGTCGGTTCCGAGAAAGAAAAAAATTAGTAGTTATCAACTCTCAAAATATAACTTAAAGAAGAGTAAAAAACGAAATAAATGTGGCGTCATCGCCAGCCACGCAGAAACAGCCCCGGCTGCAACGCGGACGCAACAGGACACTTTCTCCGACCGCCCCTAAGTACCCGCCTGGCCGGGAGCGGCGCACAAAACATCTGCGGTTGCATCCGCCCTCCGGTCAGTTTTCGCCTCGCCTCGCCGCCCGTCCGCGCACACTCGCCTTCGTAGCTCGCTTAGCGCAATAGCGATAAACGAGATTATTCTCATTTGGTAGAGTTTTAGTTACATCCCACTCCCACATAAATTTTGTCAGCGTCTAACTTTAATCGAATTGACGTGGACTAACCCAAACACAAGACTACAGAACTTACGAAAATAATATATTTTAATTTACCGTGAGGATGAGTTGTCATTCTTTCCATTGGACTAGAAGTCACAATGTAACAGATTTCTCAAAAATATTCCAAAACATTGACCACACTTGCAAAAGTTATTAATTTTTTAAGTAAAATTCATGTAAGGAAGGAAGTTCAGCATGTACGGGACGAAGCTCTGTTGATGCTGAATGTAGAAAAAACTTTTTCTCGCCTCTTTTACGTATCCACGACCCTTATGATGTAAATTGATAGGACACCTTCCATCTTCAGAGAGGCTTATCCGTAAAAATGTATTCGCTTTCGAGACTGTTCGCATATAATTCGAAAGATATCGCGTATCCTAGATTCTCTTTTTCTTTCACCCTTTCTTTCTCTCTAGGGGTCGCACCGTTCTTACTAGTCGTTGCCTGCTAAGAGAAGGGTATTTCACCCACTAGTGACATTCTCACCTCATACACATATTGTGCAAGCTTGATATTTAATGATCAAACTGATGTTTGTAGATATCTTATGACATTGCAATTTTTTTGCATTGTTTATATGTATGCACGCTCCATCCGCAAACACGTATAAGGACACGTTAAAACATTGAATATGTAAACGCATGGAAAATTGAATGAAGGAGTTATCTAATTAAGGAGTATCTTATTAATAAATAATTAGCAACTTATAAAAAATAATTAATAAATTATCCTTTGTATGTCCAGAATATTTTTTGATATGATGCAGTGATGTTTAGTCATATTCAATGAAATAGTTTTTTTAATTAAATAAATATTTCATAGAAAACAATTGTATTGCTTTTGAAAAAAAAACAATTATTTTGTAATTGACGGTTATTTAGGTATGAAGATACTCTTAAAACAAAAAAACAAAATATTTTAACACTGCCGCACCGATCTCGTGTAATATGTGACGCGTCCATTCTAGGTTCAAAAAAGAAAATATTCTAGTCTTCTCGTTAAATAGTGGCTTGAGCTTTTAGAATTCCCATATTTGATTCGAGTATTTCTTCCTTCATTCGCAATACTTCAAACCACTATAACTCTTTGAAACACAGATTTTTATTGCTGTCTCTAAATATTTTGGTTCTCCATTTCAAATATTGAATGGGCATTTCTTTATCTCGTCTTCTCTTAAGTGGAACGCAGTACCATTA
Source organism: Laupala kohalensis (assembly GCA_002313205.1). Classification (NCBI taxonomy): domain Eukaryota; kingdom Metazoa; phylum Arthropoda; class Insecta; order Orthoptera; family Trigonidiidae; genus Laupala; species Laupala kohalensis. The sequence continues at coordinate 1,569,130 of NNCF01127806.1, forward strand.
ATTTTTTGCTTCATAGATTTTACGGAAACACGAAACGCAAAGATGAAGCATCCCACAATAAATGATTTAGTTAATTTAATTAGTTCCACAGCCCAATATTAGTTTGTTTTTTTCTATACTTTTCTATTATATGACTCCCATACGAGAAGTAATTAAAATATGTGTATACTGTATTATTTTTCTGGGTATCATGTATTTTACTGTCCTAAAGTGGAAACCCATTATTCTGTCGTGTATTACGCAGTTTCATAAAAATTTAATTGCAGTCCCAACTATGAGTTGTGTGTCACTCCAGGGAAAAGATCTTTTATCAAAGGTTGTAAAATTTACTGCAGCACTTCGCTACACTAGTGTCATTTACTCCTGTGTTTCATTGAGTCCATCTGACAAGAAAAATTGTAATTGACTGAATGCGATACATCTAGTTCTAAGAATATAACGCCCGGAGCATTTGCGTAATTTCATGCGATTGAAAACGCTGTAATAACGCGAGTAATGAACGCCTGCCTCCACGGTCCACTCTCCACGGTCCACGATGTGGTTGAACGAGACATTAGTTATAAGTGAGTGCAGAGTAAAAGAAGACTCCTTCCACTATCAAATCACACGAATCGCTCAACTGAAGACCAAAGCACTTGATAGCGTTCTAAAGTTATAGTGCGTGATACGAGTGGACGAAGAGTGTACATCTCTCAAAAACTGAGTTCTAGTTATGTAACTGGAATGCATTACTTGGTCCTTCACTTTACTTGCATGGCGGCGAATGTTAGGTTATAATACTTGTTTAGCAAGGTTTGACATTTCATTCGGCACAGTGAATAAAAGAGCTGATAAGCCATGTACGAGCAATTTTTTCCTGTCTCTTCTTTGGATGAGGAAGAAAGTTCTGATGAGGAAGAATACAATTCACGAGTCAAAAGAAAAGAGGGAGTAAAATGAACAGTTGCTTTTAAGTTAAGATTTAATTATTTGCGTCTTCAATCATTAAAATCACCTCAATAAAAGTGAATGTGAACTTAGTGACAACCACGGATAATAACGATAGAAATGCACAAAATGTTTATACATATTTTATCTCTAGAAAGTAGAACAATAGTAACACAGAATAGAAATGTGGTGACATTTCGCTTAATTATCTGAGAATTTGATGTTTTTTAAATCTAAGTGAAACCAAATTTTCCATTCACTCGAGTTAACGCACCAGGAAAGGTCAAATGTTTTTCAGATTGTTATCATCCCTCTGGATCACATGGGTATCTAGAGGAAGGACAACCAAATGGATTCACACAGGAGAGGTGAGAATTAGGAATTTTTATCGGTCATCCTCACATGAATTAACGTAGAGTATATTCATAAAATATACTGTAAGTCAAGTAACTTTACGCAGCGAAAACGTAACCTATGAAATAAAAAACATAAACGGAGACACATTGTATTTTAGTAGTTTAATGTCTTCAACGTAGAGGCAAGTTATAACTGCTCTCTTGACAATGTATTAGATATTTATTTATTTATTTATTTATCACCAGTCTAACTGGCTTGATGTTGGTGCAGGAACTGTAAATAGTATAGCCAACGCTATTACTTTGTCATCTTCTATATGTGTACCACTCGTTATGTTGGCAGTGCTTTCGGATTTCATTAAACTTAATTCGAATGCCAACATCGGTCATAAATTCTTGCTCTTGCTCTTGTGGCGCAATTCTGTTCTTTCTGCGTCGAGCGTGCTGAGCGTATTTTGCACCGTGTCTTAGTTTGTTGAGTTATTAACTTGTATTTTTACAGCAAATAATCGCTTTTGTAACTACTATTAATATTTATTCGAATATTAGTTAAATGCTTATTAGTTGCTCATCCGTGTTACGCACCCATATTGCATTGTTTTTGGTAAAGTTATGTGACTGAGTGTAGGTATGTAGTATGCTATTATTATTAAACATAAAAACACAGCTGAATATCTAAAGAGTTTCGTTATAAAGTAACATCAGACTTATGACTAATTCATACGAGAAATTTTTTAGCATCGTTTATTGCTAGAAAATTATAACATTTTATAAACAATGAATATAAGCAATTAATAATCGCTCACCTCAAAACGTTGCGTTTTTAGTTGGAAGACACATGTGTTAAAAATATCAGGAAAAACGTATTTGGAAACTCAAAAATTTGAACATTGTTTCCCATAGTTCCTGCAAAAATTTACGTGTAAAGCAAGGAAGACGAAGAATTTTTATTTGATTCACATCATAATTAATCACATTTATCAGTTAGTGAACCTTGTTAAGAAAATTTGCGTAGCGCGTCTTACGGTTGGAATGTGAAAAAACTGTAGGTATTTAATTACATTTACTTTAAAACTACAACAATTAAAGGAAATTTATTATACAATATGACAACACTTTTTCATTTTTAATTAATATTCTCTCAGATTGAATGAAAAAGAACAAAAACTGTGAATAACTTTTAGATTAATTCAGTATTCGTATTATATTTAGCGAATCGATTTTAAAATTAATTATCTTTCTCGAAACACTTAACTGAACACAATAGATGCATAAAAAACCAAAGCAACTCATCCCATGGAACGCATGGTTACACAAAGAATGTTTACGTAAAAGCTAGAAAACATCGTTTTATGTCTATTCGTCGACCATATCTCAACAAACTTCCCGTCACAGTGTATGTTGTTACAAAGCAACATCAGTGCGACACAGTCCTCTCCACATAATGAAAAGATGCGTTCATATGAACGAACACAGTGCTCCGATATCACATGTACTGCGATTTACATATCATTTAATCTGCAACTGACAAATTTCTAAGTGGTTGTTTCGATATGTATCGCGCCAAATTTTTTCTCAGTTCCAATCTACTTACAAAACAAACTACACTCGACACATCCTCTTTCAAAAAACAAACAAAAAAAAACTCGAATTTTGCATTTAAATTAAAGAAGTACCCTAGGCAAAGAACGTACACCTAACTTTTAATCCATTTTTCGATTTCATGAAATACGCAATAGAAAAAATTAACATAATTTTGTAAAATGAGAAATACTATTTGTGAGGTGTAACTCTATATTTTCATGTCAAAAACACTTTTTAAAAACCTTGTCTTGTGCGTCATTATTACCACGCGTTCGATAAATAAGGCACTGGACGCAAAACTTCATTCACAAGGATTATAAATCTTATAAAACATACAACGTACTAGTTTGCTTATTATAATACAAAAGGATTGTAAGAAATAAAATTAAAGAAAAGAAATATCAAATTTCTTATCTCAACGTAACTTGAAACATGTTACAATTCTCTTTTAATAATTTTTCGAAATTCATCATTTTATTTTATAAAAAATAATCATGAGGGCTGTTTTTTTTTATAAAAAAAGAGATTATGTCAAATTGGTCCTGAGGTCCTTGGGGAATGACGCTTTACTGGTAATATGGAGGTGGGAGCGACTGCCGTTCCAGTTAGTGCGCAAATAGTGACGTAAATCATACGGAAAAAAGTATGTTTTTTGTTGTGTGGGTGTTATTTTCAGTAGTTAAAATCAGTTAATTGCCGAGCCAACTTTATTATTTTTGATATAATAATATGGATTTGCTGCCAGATCATGCTCACAAGAACACAAAATGCAGAAAAATATAACTCGAAAAATTGCGAAAGAATGCAGAAAGTTTCAATATTAAAATCTTAGAGTCCGGACGGCAATTTTAACTTCATTTGTTCGTATAATTCTGATACTATCAAGTTTGTCTTTTATAAAAAAGCATTTTATCTAAATTAAAAATTATCTATAGCGCTTACATCTTGCATCATTCAACACAAAGAAGAAGCAAGAATCTGTCATATCCCAGAAACGATAATTCGTAAATGATAACTCATGTAGTGATCTATTTAGTAAGGGACAAACCATTATATACGAGCATATCATTAAACTAGGATATAAATCAAAGATATTTATTCGTTATTCAAACATTAATTCAAGGTATTTTAAAAAGAGTTTGAAAACATTCAAAATTTATTAATTATAATTGTAAAACAAGTAGTCTTGAAAATGCTTCTTTCGAGTGTCCGAGAAATGCGCAAACGCATTCAATTTCCAACTCTGTATGGGACATACCACGAATAAAAGTAATATGTACGACTGCATTTCTGCTCATCATTTCCACCTCACATCTCAGTTTTCTTTCTCTTTTGTGCACATGTTTAAGTACGAAGAAAACGTAGAATGTATATAAACCGCAATTTGTTCTATAAATAACAAAACAAACTTTTTTTTTACGTTTTATAAGTCGTTATCCTTACGTTTACAAAAATTACAGTATATTGTCCATTTTATTAGTGTAAAACTCAGTACAGGAGACGATGTGAGTGATGAAACTTATCAGCTACGGAGGGGACAATCCCTTCCCCTTCCGTACGTCGTCGTTGCTCTATGAACTTGTGACGGGAGCGAGGTGGGGATTGCAGCTCGTGCATGGGCATAATCGAAGAGTGATAGCGTAATATGACGATTTAATTCTAGTAATTACGATGAATTATCAATTATCTTTATACAATAATTCCACTGGTTGATACTCGTTGAAGCAAGGACATTATTTTCAGAACAATCCCACAATTTATTCTGCAAATTGAGCGATCTGCTTGAGACAACAATACATTCCACAACCTAAAAAACTGATTCTCAGCAATATATCACTACTTTAGTGCACAAAGCTAAAAAAACTGTACACAAGCAAGTTCAGCGTCAAATTTGAAGCAAGTTCCATAGATCCGACATTTGTCAAAAGGTTTCAACTAATTTTTCCAAGGTTCAATGCCTATTTTGACTGGATCATGACAATTTAAGTACGGATAAAACTAGGTTGTGACGGGCGTCTTATACATTTAACACAGCATCGAATGCCTTCTTAACTCAAAGTTTAAATGAAGTAACAAAGTAACAAAACCAGTATAACAGAATTTTAGTTATACAGTCATGTTTCATTATTATTTAATTTGGAACAAAATTATATTGTATAGTCATTTAATTTTTTTGGATTAGCCATTTTTTTCTTATTGCGTCATCCTCTTGAAATATTTGGTTCATCTACGATCGAACAGAAAATTTTCGTGAACATAAATATATTGTCTGATAATAACGTACATAATAGAATATACAATTAAGATAATTCATAGAATAAACACACAGATTTTTAAGTTTCCCTAGAATAATACTACAAGTTATTAAATGGTGTTGGATTTTCAGTTGTACGAATAATTTTGTATTCCACAAAGTTACCAACGATCTCTTGTTCTGAATTCCAGAAAAAAACACTGTATTGAACCATGGATTGTAATTTCACGATGACTACAACTGATTTCTCGTGAGAGAATAACTTTTTGTCTATATGTTTAACAAGCACATTGTAATTCTTCCGAAAATTATTGCTAAAATTAATCTCTTAGTGTGTACGATTGAAATGAATTTCATAACGAATCTAATAAACTTTATCTAGAAACCTTACATGTCGTAAGGAGTAATAATCAACATTAAACTACTAACTAAAATTCCAGTGGAGTATTCCGCATACACCAATCACCTGAGACATCTAGCTCGACACCTCAATGACATCACTATTTTTTCTGGATACCAATTCCCCTGAATAGGTCACGAAGAATCATGCAGTTAACTAAATTAATGGTATATATTCGTCAGATCAGTTAAAACAGTTCATTCGTTTTGAGATTTTAATAAAATTGACAAACATGTTCTTCTCATGGTAGATTCTCTTCTATCTGCCTAAATGATGCAGGTACTGCGACTTAGTCCTACTACGTAATGTAAAAGGCAACATAAAATAAATATATTGTTTCATTATGCACTTTCGAAATACACTTCCTTACATGTACATCACGTGTTTATAAAAACGGGTAAAAAATTCATTCAACTTAACAATCGCGTTGGAAAGTTTTTCCAATTTTATCGATAAATTGAAAGGAAAAGTGAAATTTTTTTTAAAGTAACTGCAATAACCTGACAATAAACGATACGCACCGTTAATCCATATTTTTTATAAATGAGAGAAATGTAGGTTTCCATTTCCTTTCGACCATTCATGAGTGTGCGTGTGAAATCGCATGCAGGTAAGGCCCGTAACTCCGCTCCGCATGCATGCGTACAGACGGACGGACGGACGAATGTCTTACGTGTTTTCAGTCCCGTCTCTACCACCACGTGCATCACCGTGAGTGCCGGTTCGTTAGCTGTCGTCTCTTCTCTCATTCCGCCCGCGCGTTTACCATGCTACGCTACCGCCTGTAACGAGGGCGCTGCTGAAGATTTAACCCAGTAGTGGCACCAAGGCTCTCGAGGAGCGTAGAGTAACGAGTTTCCGAAAATGTTTTCCACTCGGGAGTTTGATTGGTGAACCTGACATTTGGGGGGAACACAAGGAATGACACGAAACAAGGTTGTTGTATATTTTATTTTTATAACCGAAAGAAAATTCTTCAACAACATAAATGGATGAATGAATATTCTAATTCTAATAACGTTACAATTTGATTCTCTAGGCAGAAAAATTATCAATTAGATGAAAATACACGAGGAGCATTAACATGATTTATTTTACCACAACCAATTTTTAATAGGAGCTGCTCACGTGAGTTTAATCATTTAAAGCTCATAGACCGGCTAAGTTCTTCCAATTTATTCCTACCATCTTCTGGGTTTGATTATTGAAATTCCTGTTTACATACATGTACATGTAAACAGGAATTTCAATACTCCGTCCTCATGTGATACATCATAACAATTCTACCGTTACCGAGGATGCAGATGTGTTGTTTTTGGATTGCCACGGTGACCGAGACTGAAAATATTTAAGAACGAATGTATAAAAACAAGCTCTTATGATGCTCCAAATAACTAGCCGAAATGGTTGTTCATTTCGAGTTCCAGAATAAATAATTTTTCTGAATTTTTAGCAATAGTTGTCGAAGAACCATCATTTATCAGAGTTAAAGTCGGATTTTGAATAAATCGTTGTGATTACTCGTTGATTTCACTCTCTGTTGGATCCACTAGACGGTCATTATGGAGTGCGCATTCGTAGACCCCTCCGTGTCGTGACTGTCTAATTCAGTGTAGCATGTAGCTGTCCGTAACTGTCCCAAAAAATTGCAAACATGGGTCCCGTTGAGGAAGCATGCAACGTAACTGTCCCAAATTTCTTGGAAGAACTTCGGTCACCCGTAGTTGCACATGCTAGGTCGTGCACACACACATACAAAAACGCTGAATTGTTCTGTTAGTGAGGCTTCGTCTATTTGTTTATTTATTTAATCACAGTCGTAAAAGTTTTGTTTTTCTTTTTTGTTTTTGTAGTATTTGTAAATGGGAAATGTAGCGTGCTATCGAAGCTTATCTACATGGAGCGATAGGAGGTAGGAGTTGGGTGTAGGGGCTATTGTTAGTAGGTGGACCGCTTAGCGCTTACAACTTGACCCACGAGGAGAGGTTAGTAAGAGTGGGAAGTAATAGTTAAGAGTCAATGATACTAGGAGGAGGTGGATAGAGGAAAGAGGGTTCGCTTTTCAGTAGTCACAGCTATATATGAACTTGGACATTCATGTGAAAAACTAAAAAGAAATTCTGACCCCACCGGGAATTGACCCCGGGTGATGAGCGAGTGCGCTACCACCTGAATCACGGAGGGGCTACGTCGCACAAGTTGCATTACAAATAAACAAGGGTGCGAGACCAAGATACACGCGAAAGCAATATATCATTAAAAAGAAAACAAAATTCACCTGTAGATGAACATAATTCCAAATTCTCAACCATTGGAATGAAGAAATCAATCTGACATCCGATTTCCTCAATCTCCATCAAATCACAAGTGAATGTTACATTTCAATTTTACAATTCACCTTCGCAATTTTATAACAATGCTCGTTAAATCAATCGTCAAGAAAGGAGACAATTGAAGAGATTAACGAGTGTTTCCATGTTGCCAATGAAGGGCTTGCATAGTGAATGGTATTCCCAACCTCTTTCCGACAAATATAAATGCATTTGTAATTTTTTAACATATCGTAAAATTTAACGAACCGATTAAAAGAAGAAGGATCTGTTGAAGAAACGCTTTACAAGTTGGTCAAGTATTGTGCGCCAAAGTGATGATCGTCAACCTTAATTTGATGCAGGTAGGAGAAACCGGGAGTTAGTCTCCAGTTTATAATTGGAGAGATTCAGAGAAAACTCTTTCGATCAAATATCAATCAACACACACCCTAAATAAATATAAAAAAATTACGATTGACACAAAATATAATTCAACAAAAGGTATAAAATATCGATCCTCGTCCCCTATCGTAGGTGATAATCCGTAAATGAGCTAACACAGGTTATTGACTGAATATTCTTCCAAGAAGCGTTGAGGGTCATCTATCCAGAAAAGATTTTGAAGAATTATTTCTACTTCTCTTCGCATCGAACACTCGCAGGACCCAAGGGAAGACTCTTTAAATACATCAAGACATCCCAAAACATTACGTAACATTTGAAATAGAACCCTTTTAGAATAGAGTACATTTAATTTTCAGTTTTTGGACACTTCTGGTAGTCCAAGATTGCGTGAGTAAAGACTTGGTCAAAGAATCTTCTTGTTGCATATATCGCAATAAGAAATAAATTTAGAAATAATAAGAAATACATTTATTATCCAAATAAAAACCGTTACAAACTGCGCATGGCTGTGGGGAGGTCAAACTAATTTACTCTCCCCAAGCAAGCAAGGGACCATCCCATCAATTCCGATCAAGAGTCCTAAGGCTGAGACGGATTTAACATTTCAGCACACTCCTAAAATAAGAATAAAAGTAGTGCCGTACGTGTTATAATATTAACAGAATACCAACAAATTTGTAATTCATAAAACACAAAATCGTAACTATTAAAATAACTCTAAATTCGATATTTATTACTTCAATAAACGTCGCCCCTGGGTAACACGTCTCAACGTACACCAGTGTGGAGACCACTTTGAACATGATACCGAAACTAAATTCATTATAAATGTTGACAACTTACAACGATACGAAATTGTATGTTGCCAATTTCAACGAGATGGTTCCTTTAATACTAGATGATAGGGTAATTAAAATTTCAATAAATCTCCCGTCACATAACGCAAGGTACATTGTACAACAGCATGAGTGCAGATTATTGTAAATTTTCGAATGAGTCCGTTGGCAATATTGTGTCTTTCCTGAATCATTTTATCATTAATCAAAGTGTGATGTACTATCCCCATTTCTCCTTATAAAACTGTATAAGTGAGGTTGGATTGTACCGTAGTAATTTAAACACGCTCCAACCATCATGTTATCCCTCGTGCATTTCATCTGTACCAACGTACGGGATCCCCGGGAGCGCAAGAAAAGCCCAAGGGCCACGGGAATGTTTTACTCCGGAACCGGCGCGGCCTTGTTCGACCCTGCGGCAGCGGAAGTGGGTCTAGGTCTTGCCACTGACGAGGCGCCTTCACTGTGGACGTACCGTTTCCGTTTTCCGTGCCGATGCGACAGACGCGGAGCTTTCGTTCACTTTCTGAGAACCAACCACCACTTTGGGCACGGAATGCTGTAAGGCACGGTCACTCTAGTCTCACTCCCCCACACCATTCATCAACTAAAGGTGAAAACTAATATTTAATCATAGATAACTTCAATTTCATAATTGTATGAAGAAAGATACAATTTGCTAAGTTGTATTGGCCTTCAGAATCCAAAATATTATAATTGTCGAAATACAGAAAAAAATATTTTTATAACATTTAAAAGTAAAAAGGTTTTTAAAAATTTAAAGATAAAAAAATAAAAGTTAAATTATATTACAAAATAATTAATTAAATATAAGAAGTGAAATATTAAAAAAACATAGTAAAATAGGATTTGTAAAATTTTCTGGCTTAATAAATAAATAAAAAATTATTATCAATATTTTAAACTATATTTACATTTTGAAAACACCGTAATCAATCGACTGACTGACCAAGTGCTGCGTCATGCTAACATCCCTCGACGGCAGGGCGTAGTAGGAAAGGTGTTGAACCCACATCACGGGAACAGACAGTGACCACTGGCCAGCCGCACGTTGCCTTCAACCAGCCACCGCTCGACCGGCCACACTGCCACTCTCACCGCCCGGAGCAGACGTCTGCCCACTTCCGGCTACACGTTACTCGCATGTCAGTGCATGTCCGTCGCATTACCTTGCTGTGAATGTACAACGCTCTCCGGGTTTAACAAGGTGATTCTAATTATCCCTTTTTTAGACAACAATCTGAATCCGCTTCCCGAAAAGATGAAAGGGACTTCAATCTTTTCTTTTTTCCATTTCGATCAAGTCATTCCAAGAGTGCACTTCTCTATAGGGTGGATATTTACTTTTAATTATTTCTTATACGCTTACAACCAAATCTATTCAATAAATATGAATATAATTACGTTGTCGGAAATGAGTAATTAGAAGGCAACGTAATCGAGGATAGAAACTATCAAGCTAGGACGTAGTTAAAAGGTGGGGGTCCGGTTCTCCCAAATCCCTTAAAAATTACACTGAAAAATAAAACATTTGAATTATGTTATTTAAATTGCTCTAATACATATTAATGATACAATTGGCGCTGAAATTATAATATTAAAATGAAGTCGATTAAAAATAAAATACGAGACTTTGTAAGAGATTATTTCATTTACACCACCATTAGTAAAATTCAGGCTACATCCCTGTACCTACTCAGAGCACAAATCCACTGATTTTCAAAATGTGTTTGCTAGTAACGTCAGGTTTTTTTATGCTGTATGACGGAAACCTTGATTTAAGAGAAAGTTTAAAAAAAGCAAAATGCTATATTCGAAGCAAGCGCGTTATTGTGTAACCGCATTAAGGCAGAAATAATCAAAAGAGATATTTTTATTTCATATATTTTCTCCAGAAAAATCTTCCATTTCGTATAATTCGATCATTAATTTGCCAAGCGCTTCCCGTTCAGTATATTTAAAACTACACCCACTTTCCTCGTCGCGATGTATGCTGTTGGGAAGAGGCAAATAGTCAAATTCTTTCTACAACTTTCAATTAATGTTAATATCGCTGACAATGATAATAACCACCCAAATTATATCCTATTTCTGTCACTTGATCCAATAGGTTCACATTTACATTTAAAACACACTACCATACGTGAGGCGCCAATAAGAATTCCCGTCTCATATCACCAGAAAATAGTCATTATCACTGCAAAAAAAGCAGATATTCGCTGAGCAAACATGTTTGTGGCAGGTTCCAAAATTAAAAAGTACACACAGAAAATAATTATGCACATTCGAGCATAATTAGGGTCTTCAAATTAGCAGATACTTCAAATCTCGAAATAAAACTAAGTATTGAGTCACCAGGTCTCTCACAAAACTTCAAGCTTACTTGATTCGAGAACAAGATAAAAAAATTTAAGAGTCGAACTAGCTACCATTGTTAGCGTAGTATATTAGCCGAAAAATATGCGTATACACTGAATTCTTTGCATGCATTGAACCCTGTGTGCTAGACAATTATTGCTTAGGTTTGCACTCTGAATCATAGTCAGGTGCGACAATCTAGGGTCAGGATGAAATTTAATTGGAAAACTCTGGGTCGACTTCGGATGAAATAAGAGGCAGGTGAATTGTAATTACTGGGAGTGACAATTAAAGATCAATAATGGTGCATTGTGTTATAAGTGTGTTAATCCCCGTTCATAGGATCGAACATCTCTAACACACTCGTCAGACTCCTGTACACGCTAATATATATAACATTTCCGTGATTACCAAAATGATCCTTCGGGACACACATAATGGTAGAATCTGATGGTCATCTGTTCATTAATACATCCGCTTCAAATGACTTAAAATCATTATTCTTTCATAAGTTATAAACAAATTGAGGAAAAAAATCATACTAAAATTGCCAAAACACCGACGACAAATTCAATGTATTTATCTCAATATTCCTAAAACATTACAACTCTAGCTTTCCCATAAAACGCAAGTTAATTAACACAAAGAAATACAATAGATGGATCACCCAAGGGATAAGGATTTCTTCAAAAAACAAACGCCGTTTATATTATCTTTCAAAACGCTATAACCAACCACCCGAATTCCATAATTATTTTCGTAAATATAAGACTATTCTTCGAAAAGTAGTCTATGCAGCTAAAGTAATGGAAAACGACAGGCATATACTAAAATCGAACAACCGGATGAAAGCCATGTGGAATATTGTTAACAATTACACGTCAACTTCTGAAAATCGCGAAGAAAATGTTTCTTTACTAAACGATGGCAAAATCGTATCAAATCCTCAGGACATCGCAAGTTTGTTTAATTCTTACTTCTCAGAAGTTGGTAAAATAACGAACTCAATATATCCAAATCAATGTCCTCCAATTATATCCACCCACATACCCAATTCTATGTTCACTTCCGAAACTAACGCCAGTGAAGTCATGGGAATCATCAGCTCCTTAAAAAACAAATTTTCACGAGGCATAGATGATATACCTGAGTATATTGCTAAATCTTCGTCCCTCGCTATATTAAATCCACTCGTAAATATTTTTAATAGTTCTTTATCGGAAGGGGTGTTTCCCAACATATTTAAGA
>NNCF01127806.1:1581989-1618044 GCA_002313205.1 Laupala kohalensis
TCCACTACAAGCGCCATATTTTCCTTCTTAAACGATGTTACCACATCTCTAGACAGTGGAGAAAATCCTCAGGGTGTTTTTCTTGACCTATCCAAAGCTTTCGATGTCATCGATCACGGAATTCTCCTTTCAAAATTGCGTTCTTTAGGCACTCGTGGACTTCCACATCAATGGCTAACTCTACCTCCTGCACCAGTGCTTCTATACTGTAAAAGAATTTATTGATTTTAATACAAGTTAAATCCGTTTGGTACTTTATCACGCCATTGCTGTAGTACTATTTAAATCACTTGTGACAATTTCAAAAACTATTTTCTTGCATGATTGCGCTGTCTTATGGCTCATATTAATTTAGTTTTATGTGTACTCAACTTTGGCACGGTTGTGTACATAAATTCTGTAGCCTCATCCTGGCCCGGGTTTTTCTCCGTTTTTCCTTCTGGAAGAGGCGGATTTATCATACAGGTTTTCTAGGCTTTGTCTAGGGGCGTGTTTATTGTAACAATAAATCGTGAGTTTAGTGTTAATTCAATTCTTATGATTTTTAAACACTATACTCAGAATAATCTATAGTTCGATAATAACTTGTACATGTGATTTTTTGCTTACAATTACAAACATATTGACATTCTATTAGTATTATAACTCGCAGCTAACTTTTTATCTTATCTAGGAATTTTTGCTGAATTTTTTGAATCCGCCTCTGCCTTAGGGCCCTTGATCGGAATTGATGAGATGGTCCCTTGCTTGCTTCCGGAGAGTAAATTAGTTTTTTTTCCTCCACGTGGTCATACGCAGTTTGTACTGTTTTTTGACAATAAATTTATTTATTTATTTATTTATTTACTAAGGTACTCGGGTAAAGAATATACTATTCCGGATTAAAATTGTTATTTATCCGTTACATTAATCGAAACGTTATCTCTTCTATTACCTAACTTCAGACCAGTAGTTATTTAATAATAGGTTTTAGTAACTGAATAAATAGCACAAGGATCACCCTATAAAAAACTAAAAGATCACATTGCACTTCAATAAATCTCGCCCAAGTCATCTCTCTTTGAACAGTTGTTTTAAAATTTAAACATTCCCCTCATTATCGTACATTTGTCTTTATTTTTATTTCTCCCCATATTTTGCGGGTGTACATCCTTTGTTTGTAAGAATTTATGTAAGGTATCTGACAGACTACAGAATCTAATGTTAGATGTATTTTGTTCAGTAACTTATTTTTTATTCAATTATGACTTATGTATTTTATGTTGTGTTTTATCTGCTGTATTGTTGGGAGATTTGGATTTCCTTTCTTAACTTTTAACATTCATCAAAAGACTTCTCTAGATTTGTTTGTTTGTCTCTAGATTTGTTTGTCCTGAGTATTCATATATCTACCTAATTTTAATTTACATTCCAGTTTTATTGAGTTTGATTTATTTAATGTACTGACAGTCGTATTATAAAGTAATTTTAAATTTTAAGTACATTTACTTTTCTTCATAATTCGTTTTACGTTACTTCTACTAGATTCTCTATGTATTTTAACCAATTAAGTCTTAAGTTATTTTTTGTTGGTAAACCAATTTTAGATTGCAGGACAACATACAGGTTACTCTCAACCTACTGTGGAATTTATATACGTGTTAAAATGTATGTGTATATTATGCCTGTAAGTAAATAAATAAAAATAGATTTATAAATAGTAGTCAACTTAACAACCGTGGGAAGATAAAATAGTTTTACAAATCATGAGATTTAACTCCAAAATAACTTGTTTATAAAGATTTGCAACGTTCTAATCATCACGTCAACTATTGCATATCTGCAACAACGGACAATAGAAGTCTATTATTAATCCACTTTCCTCGCTGGTTTTATGGGCGTCTCATAATAATATATGTACCGTTTCTACAGGGATACCGCGGAAGTTGTCGGAAGCTTATTTTACTGCCGGCATCGTTTTTCTTGCGCGCCCGCAGCGCTCACTGCTCGACTGAGAACAATTAAGCGTCCTTTCTAAAGGAGAGCTTTATTCCTATGCTGAAGGCTGAACTCCTGACGCAACGGGTGCTAGGGGCAGAGTCAGCCACGACAACGCCCCCACAGAAGAGCGAGTAAAGCACATTCCGACAAGGTGTACACAGTAGATTACGGAAGTTTATACGACCTACATGCGGCAACGCTAGTGTTATAAATCAAAGAGTATTCGCAATCACTTGATTATGGTATTACATCCGCGTTGGGTGAAGTCTGGTTGCTAACTATTCACGAAACTTAAAAATATTCAAAGTAGATCTTATTAATTAATAAATCATTCTTCTGAAATTTACTATTCGATGAATTTTGTGATATTCAAACTTGATAATTATTTTAGATTGTCATTTGAATTTTTTTAGTAAGGATTGCATTGTCTTCAGTCACGTGATGCGGCTACCATTTCCGTTAGAACAGTATATTCCACAGTTTTTGGTGAATTATTTTCGTAAATGCCCAGTAAGGTATAAAAGTCTTAATATCATTGCGATCCTTTTCCTATTTGCTATGTTTGAGTAGTTGTTTCGCTATGTTAACACGGCACTTCCTCCAGAGTATCAAAAAACCCGCCAAAGTTTCTCCATATAAGCCCTTAGTAATTTAAAGTCAAATTCAAAATTTTGCGCCGGAAGGGTGTGAAAATTCATGACCACTGGATAGGGAATGGTTCAAACTATCATTTGAGACATTTTTGGATGATACTAAACCTAGTCGTTCTGAGGGACCTTAAATTACTATATTTTCCCTGCATGTTGTTTTTGTTTCTTATTATTCATAATAATTTTCTTCTATCCGTATGGCACAATTGTGTGCATTATCTCTTTATCTCCGGTTGTTCTATCTTCGTGTAGGGGCCGATTTATGCGTGGGGTAGAATGTCATCAATACTTTTATTATTAACCTCGAATTTTTTACGAATTTTAATAACTATTTATTTCGGGTATGTAAATAAATAACAACACGTATTTGTTAAATAACTTCTTTTAGAAATATTAAATTCTTTGGGTTCTTGATCGGAATTGATGGGATAATTCCTTATTTCTTTCCGGAGTAAATTAGTTTATTACCTCCTTCGTGATTTTATGTAGTTTGCAACTGATTTTGTCCATAACTATATTATTATTAAAAGTTCTGCCAAACAATGTTAGTCAAATGATTTAAAGTTCAATTATTTTATTTATCAATATTTAAATAACTTTGTATGCTCCTGTAATGAATAATAGTAACTGGTAACGGTCATCTAATTTGTAACAAAGGAGTTATTTATGAAGGCAGTAATATGAACTGAGAACTCGCTGGACTCCGTTGTAAGAAGCATTGCTTACAATTAGGCTGCAATGCCAATAAGCAAGGTAAAAATCTACATCTGTAATTGAAAAACAGTCATCTTATAACATTCCAATAGGTTTTGAAAATAAAAGACAATGTATTCATCCAAACATTCAGTAGTCTTTATATTCCTCAAATGGTCGGTAAGGAGTATTCTAAAAGTTAAAATGAATGTCATGCATAAATTCACCCGAATATACATTTTATGTTATTGATACCTGAATGTACGATTGAAAATTAAGGAACCCAGAAGACTCTCAAAAGGCCAAAAACTTTCTAATGTATTCTGTGTTGACCTATTGAAAATAAATTTTTAACATGACTAGCTGATTTCTTAAATTTTTGATGGAACATAAATCCAGTGGATTTTTTTGTCGTTTTTCGGAGCTACTCATGATTTGAAAAATTAAAATATCAAAACAGACTGCTGAAACAAAATTTTAACTTTTTGTTGAGTAATACATTTAAAGTTTCAAATTTTGTATGAAAATCCAACAACGGGTATATATAGTTATTGTTTTCTAGTTTATACATGACGTCGTATAGAATATGGATGGAAACACTACACTAGACATTGTTCCATTGTTATTTACCCTCCAGTGTGATCCAGACTAATCATGTTTCAGATTTCATTGCCGCTAAATAGAGGAATAATGGACAGATCAATGAATGGCTGTTGTGGGAGGAATAAACAGCTCAGGAAACGAGATTGTACCGAAAAATCCCACCGTAAACTCAGTTTGTCCACCACTGCACATTTTATGAGGATCGTCCGAGTTTGAACTACCTTGACCAGAAGGTGAGTTTGTTAACCACAACGGCGGAAGTATCCCCATATCCCCGGTAACAGTGGATGAACGTAAAACATCAAATTGACCACGTAGACAACCACTGGTTTATATATCGAAAAATGTTCATATATATATATATATATATATATATATATATATATATATATATATATATATATATATATATATATATATATGTGTGTGTGTGTGTGTGTGTGTGAGAGAGAGCCTTCCCTTTCTATATTGCTAAAATTTTGTTTTAAATCGACTTTATGTTTTCAAATTAATTGTATTAATCTTGCTAATTTATCAGTCACATATAATACTGGAAATAATGCTATTTATATAGTATACATGGTAAATGCAACATGCCACAACGGAACACCCGGAAAACCAGGGAGTAACTAGAACATTCTACACATCAAGAACCTTCATGAAAGCATGAGAAGGAAGCAATTAAGAAGACTTATCTAGGCGAAGTTCTCTGGCATTGAGATCTAGACGTGTCTAGGTACTGAAGGCCATCTGAATTGAATCACATTCAGTCACCTCAAACGTAGTGTCTCGTTGAGACATTGGAAATTTTTCCAATAATTCTTAAGGATTTTTCACATTCAGTATGTTTTTTTTCTCCAAACGAAAAAATCAAAGAAAATCCAAAGAAAAACAACTAGAAATAAGTAAATTTATTACACTATTTTTAGTCATCGTTGACTAAACAAACCAATCACAAGATTGATATGTGGCATATGATGTAATATTGAAATGTAGTGTAGTATAGTTTTATTTTGTTGTCTTAATAATGACAATGAAACTGGACAAAACTATTTCTGTTTGAATATCCAAAAAGATGTACCAAATAAAACTAAACTAAAAGAATAAAAATATAATAAAACGAAGCAAAAACAAAGGAATCAGAAAAAAATTCTAGGGATAAAACGAATGTGAAGGAATAGCAAACATCTCCACTCATGTCGTTTCCAGATCGTCGATTGCGAAGGCGTGTTTTCGCATACAGTAATTTTACCGAGCCGAGATCGCGGGTGCCAAACCACCGGCGAAAGGTTCGCCATCTCACGCCGAAGCAATTAGGCAGTGAGTTGTTCCCCCTTCTCACTGTGCGGTCTCCTTCCCAGATGGCCTGAGGGGGTTTCAACGAGATGTGGGTTAGCACGCACCTCTCCAATGCAGACGCAGGCTAGCTGATTCCACCGGCGCTGGTGCCGATAGCACCGCGGAGACGTTCATTCTCTTTAATATACCATCGGTAACGACTTCCTATTGCACACTATTGAGGTCGTATCTAAACAAATCCTTTGTTATATCTGCACCTCTTTAGTTTTTCACTTGAGTCCAAGAACCGGTTATTTGCGAAACTGTGGTGTTATATCTCTAGAGCCACAAAATATATCCCTCATCACTATCCTCGACTGCATATTTTGCGGGGGATTTTATCACCGAAGATATGAGCACCAAAGATCACGTGCCCAAATGCATCCATTGGTTCTTTTAGAAAGGACATATTCGTCGCGGAAATCATAGAAACCCCGAGTTTCAGTTTACATCCAGAGCGATGGTAACTCACGCCAAATACTTACTTAGATACTTAGAAAGGTTAGATGCGAGGTATCCTACAAAATGTTTAATGTGTGCCCACTGAAACAATTAGAAATTAAAAACCATGATCCGTGCTCTCGTAGATGTTGTAATGATCATCCAACATACACAGCGCGCACTCAATCTGTTCATCCATTGCTCTTACGAGGATGTGGGGGAATATTTGTAAAAGAGAAAGGGGAAGTAATTCGTGG
This sequence comes from Laupala kohalensis, assembly GCA_002313205.1. Lineage (NCBI taxonomy): Eukaryota > Metazoa > Arthropoda > Insecta > Orthoptera > Trigonidiidae > Laupala > Laupala kohalensis. The sequence goes on from NNCF01127806.1 coordinate 1,587,952, forward strand.
TTAGTGTGCTCGTCTTCCACCTCTGGAAACGTGGTTGAAACTCCGGCAAACCAACACGAAGTTTTCAAGATGGACAAAACGAGTCAACGGCAGGTTTTCTTGGGATATTCCCGTTTTTTTCATGCAGTTCACCATATTCTTTTATTTAATTCCCTGTTTCATCCCCAATGTACCTGTTTCGCTTTCAAGGAACCCTCAGACGTAAGAGTGCGGTAGGGAAATGAACTGGGGAACGCCGCCATTCAGAAGTACCTCTACATTTAAAGCCATACGATTAATAATAGGGGAAGCAACGGCGTGGGCAGCGCCGGCATCGGCGTCCTTGTGGGGAAAAAGTGGGCAGCTATGCTTCCAGACATCGTTCATTGTATACGTCCACTAAGAGGTAGTACGTAACTGGCTACGTTCATATACTGCAAAGAGGAGTTTCGAAACACAGGATACTAGTAAGATGTTCATTAAAATCCATAATTCAATTAACAAACAAACAACACACTAATAGCTGAAAATCATACAAAAGTCATCTAATATTTTTTATTCATTGTCATCAAATATTTTAAGAGGCATTACTTTTTCAAAGGCACCAGGCGAATGAATCCGCTTGATTTTCTGCAAAAGAGCAAGGTAGCTATTACTTTAAATTGATCAGTATAACAATGAAAACGGCAGAATTCAAGTCGGGGATGCTGTTCATTACTAGATTGTGCACAAAGAAATTTGAAGCTTATAAAAAGTTATAAATAAAAATAAATTATTCCCATGTTTTAAGTAATAAAATTTAACGTTTTTTCTTTGATACTCTTCATACAAATTAATTTAAAGAATTTTTCAACAAAAAAATAATTTAATAACATTTTAAAAATAGTTTTTAAAATTAAAGAAAAATCATTTTTTATTTTAGTTGAAGCGTGGGGTGCATATAACACTGATTACACAAGTATTAACGACACGTACCTAGAATTCAAAATGTAATTTTCCATTTGTATTTCTATCAAATACAAGCAGAGATGATCTTTTTAGTTGACGTTAGTCGTTTCATACTTTTTCTAACTTCATGGCTACGCCTAGCCTTAATTTTGAGATCAGCGCCCCGCGCGGAATAATTGTTCATTTATTAATCTTCCCCTCACCAGTTTGTATAAACGCGTCCATGACAAGTGGATTTTCTATTTTAATATATTCATCATGTTGATTATCAAATTTTGATACCTTCCTGTTCTGAACAACACGTCCTCTGTCGTCAGAAGCAGTGTTGCCACCTTGACAATCAGAGCGGCCGGATGCAGCGTTTGAGTAGGCTGCCGCGCAGTGGGTTCGTTGCGCGTTCAAGCGTTCATGTCGCTACTTTCTCAAACACGGCGTTTGGTGTACCGTATAACTGCTACATGTAAGTCGCGCGGCTTAGTAGCGAACTGCTGCAAGATTCTTGAGGTTAATGAAGGAGAAAGTGCCGCGGAGATGTGAGTAGGGCAGTTGGTGAAGGAGAAATATTTTCCTTGCGGTTTTCTTAGTTGAAGAAGTCGAAGAACTGGAATTTGGAGAACATTTCGATATTCACTCGTCAGTTGATATCTTCATACATCTCGAAGGAGGAACATCCATTATCAGAAATATATTTTTATTTTGGAGAGGAATGTGGAAACGTCTCGTCAAAAATATATTAACTTTTAGTTATTTGCACTTGTATTTTTCATTTTTTGAAGAGATATAATTTACAACAGTATTAATTTAAAACAAATTCCTCTGTGTTACAAAAAGTAGCACTTACTTGAAAAATGTCCCAATGAACGTGTATTTACTTTTTAACATTTACAAAAAATGTTTCATCTTTACTATCTCATAAAAAATTACTTTAAAAGAGCATTAGTGTATAAATGAAGTAAATCATGAATTCATGAGCTCTGTATATATAAGGCTCTATTCATAGTGCCAACAGATGCAATACTCAAGATACGTTTGACCTGCGGTTCAGTTCACAAGTAGCTGAGGAAACACAATTTATTACAATTTAAGTCTTGGTTTTTATGGACCTAATTAACAACAGTAGTAATAATAAAGCTAAACATATTTCTTTTAGTTTTCAACACTGTTTGTTATATACAGAGGGTGAGAAAATCCATTTTAATTTAAGCGGATGAATATTTATTTCAAGAGAAATTGAAAAAAACCAATAACAGCTCACTAAATTAAATTCCGTTCATTCATCTTCCAGTCACTGAGAACATGAAAATATCCACATAGTATGTATAAAAAATACAATTTCCGGCACTTCCAAGACGTTCCAAAAACAGACTTTTTATACATATCAACAACAAACAAATAAATATTTTTCCATTTAGTCAACTCCAGAATTCTAATTCGATTTTATTCAACCTTATAGTGCAAACAATTTTTCCCGTAGAAAAATAACTGCACATTGATACCCAGATTGAAGAGGATCAAAATATATATGCTGACAAATTTATTGTATTCACTTGCACAAAGGGGTGATTCGGTTCGAAGGACCAACTATTGGTTACAGTAAAGAATGGAGAAGGGATGGAGGTGTAAGATGAATAATGATTGCCAGCAAATAACTGTTTAATGAAATATGATACGAAGATAATGACAAAAATTATACAATACTGATTTTCCATAATAGATCGTGATAAGATGGGATGATCCTGGGAAGCCAGCCGAGATGACGTTGAAGTCGAGTTGGAGAGCGAATGAATGCCCTGTATTTGAGTGTTCCTCGTAACGAGCCGACACGGCGCGGCTAGTGATGATTAGTGGCGAGTAAGCCATGTTGCTTAGCTCGCCGGGATAATGAGATGAGTTGATCGCGTGATGAGTGACCAGAGAGGGAGCCTACCGGGACGAATGTACCGCCCTGGTCGTGTTAATGATTGCTCCGGTAAAGTGCCTGCAGATGAGTGGCATGCTGCGAGTCCGTCCAGAGAGCGAGTGTGACTGCTCTAGCACCCGAGAGCGAGTGTGACTGCTCTAGCACCCGAGAGCGAGTGTGACTGCTCTAGCACCCGAGAGCGAGTGTGACTGCTCTAGCACCCGAGAGCGAGTGTGACTGCTCTAGCACCCGAGAGCGAGTGTGACTGCTCTAGCACCCGAGAGCGAGTGTGACTGCTCTAGCACCCGAGAGCGAGTGTGACTGCTCTAGCACCCGAGAGCGAGTGTGACTGCTCTAGCACCCGAGAGCGAGTGTGACTGCTCTAGCACCCGAGAGCGAGTGTGACTGCTCTAGCACCCGAGAGCGAGTGTGACTGCTCTAGCACCCGAGAGCGAGTGTGACTGCTCTAGCACCCGAGAGCGAGTGTGACTGCTCTAGCACCCGAGAGCGAGTGTGACTGCTCTAGCACCCGAGAGCGAGTGTGACTGCTCTAGCACCCGAGAGCGAGTGTGACTGCTCTAGCACCCGAGAGCGAGTGTGACTGCTCTAGCACCCGAGAGCGAGTGTGACTGCTCTAGCACCCGAGAGCGAGTGTGACTGCTCTAGCACCCGAGAGCGAGTGTGACTGCTCTAGCACCCGAGAGCGAGTGTGACTGCTCTAGCACCCGAGAGCGAGTGTGACTGCTCTAGCACCCGAGAGCGAGTGTGACTGCTCTAGCACCCGAGAGCGAGTGTGACTGCTCTAGCACCCGAGAGCGAGTGTGACTGCTCTAGCACCCGAGAGCGAGTGTGACTGCTCTAGCACCCGAGAGCGAGTGTGACTGCTCTAGCACCCGAGAGCGAGTGTGACTGCTCTAGCACCCGAGAGCGAGTGTGACTGCTCTAGCACCCGAGAGCGAGTGTGACTGCTCTAGCACCCGAGAGCGAGTGTGACTGCTCTAGCACCCGAGAGCGAGTGTGACTGCTCTAGCACCCGAGAGCGAGTGTGACTGCTCTAGCACCCGAGAGCGAGTGTGACTGCTCTAGCACCCGAGAGCGAGTGTGACTGCTCTAGCACCCGAGAGCGAGTGTGACTGCTCTAGCACCCGAGAGCGAGTGTGACTGCTCTAGCACCCGAGAGCGAGTGTGACTGCTCTAGCACCCGAGAGCGAGTGTGACTGCTCTAGCACCCGAGAGCGAGTGTGACTGCTCTAGCACCCGAGAGCGAGTGTGACTGCTCTAGCACCCNTGTGCTGCAGCGATTCCAGAGAGCGAATAGTAGATGCAGAGAGCAAGTGTGTCTGCTCTACCCGAAGCGAGCGAGTGGGCCAGTGGCTGTTCGACCGTCTGGCGAACAGTGCCAGCACATGGCCTGGTTGGCGGTACATAAACTCGCGCTGTAGCGTGAGTTGACGCGCCAATGGCCAGGCAGGACGTCGTGACGGTTGCATGACTTCTGGCGGGAAGCACCACCAGAAGAATTGAGAAATGAGGCGTCGTTGCTCACATTTGCTCATATTTAAGATATGTCACTTTCGCACAAAGAGTTTGAGTTCCAGAAATGACTCACTTGTCTCAATGTAACACCAAAAAAAATGTCTAAACACTTATTTTCCTCCGCAATGAACATTTTGCCAAATAATTTCCGTACCACTTTGTTCAAACGTTGAATTTTATCCAACAAATGACACGAGACTCGCTTAATTAGGTTCTACAAGGATGCAATAAGTAAACGTTGTACAAAAGAATGAGATAATGTTGCATTACTAATTTAACGTGCAACGAGCATTCACATGGAAGGACATTAAATGCGCTTAAGTGTATGATCGGAGATAGCAAGTGAACTCTTCCATTACTTCACATGAGTTCACGCGTGTTTCACAATTTTATTCGTTCACGCAAAATGAATTGAAATCACGTATGATAATTGTTACAAATTTAAATTCAATTATTCACATTGTAATTACGTCTGAAGAACTATAATTATTAACAAACGAAACCACCCTTTTTTAAAGAACAGACTCATATTTTATTTATTTGTGTTTTAGAGTAAATATATGTCTGTTCTTAAAAAATAGAATTGTTTTATTTCTTATTAATTAAATATTATTAATTAAAAGACGAAACGTTGTGTTGTTTCTTTAATAGCTAAATAACCCACCCTGTGAAATAAGGTCTTTCAATTCAATAATCAAATATCATCGAATTTAAATTTAATATTCTCTTGGGAAGAATATGGAAGAATAGAAAATCAAAATTGTTTTTTAATATAAATAGCAACCCACTATCCCTCGAAGTTAAAGGTAGTTTTGTTGCATTTGTCCCGTCTAAAACATTGTTTAGTAGAAAGTATTGTATTTTTCAAATCAATGACGTAAAATAAACAGTTTAACAATTGATAAATTATAATTAGTTAAAAGTTCGTTTAAAATATGGGGAAAGGCAGGCGACGTACAACCTTTGGCGGAGGTATTCTGACCACTTTCGCCAGTCGTTTCGGCAAAGCGTGTGTATATCCGCAACGCGTATCAGAAGGAAGTGGATTCCGACGTCCAGTATGAGAAGGTCGCAGCGCTGTCGCGTCGAGCGAAAGAAAGCGACGAGCGTGCAGCAAATGTTAATGTATGCTACGCATCGCATTGCGGAGGGAGGGGATAAGAGTGGTGGGAGAGAGGACGCGCATTGCATGCCTGCAAAGGTCACAGGGCGCGGGACAAGGAACTGCGATTGACCCAGAGGAAGGCCGCGCTCCGCTCCGCCCCGCACCGCACCGCGAAACGCAACCACGGGAAGCAATTAGACGCGTTGCAGGAGAGAAATGGAACATCAGATATCGAGAGCTACGACAAATCTGTTTCACTGTTTAATAATTACATAAATAATTACCTCAAATCTAACAGCTATCTAGTGCGGTGGTGCACCCTGTGCGCACCAGGGGTGCTATTCGTGGGTTGTAGGGATTCATCCACTCCAAAATTCGAACCGAACGTAACCAAAAACGACATATTAGACGGATAGGAATACTTAAGGGACAAAATTAAACCTAAAATAATATGATTAACATAATGATGAAAAATCAACATACCAGGATTTGCTGAACTTGAATCAAAACAAAACAAAAAAAGTTAAGCAAAGTGTACAACAGGTCTATAAAAACATGATACACAGGTTTCATTATTCATTTCTGTGAAATCTGGTTGTACAGTTTTCTACAGCGGTAATACTTAATCATTTGTTTTCCTCTCATTAGTATTAAGTATACAGGTATTGGCTCCATCACTGATGTAGAGCTTGGTCAGTAAGTACTAGTAAATTTTACTAGTAAATTACTAACCCCACTTAGTCACAAATATTTCAGTTCCCTATCCGTCTTGAGAGCCTGAGTAACACTATTGGTACACATTAATACATATCTAGCACATCTATTCAAATAGTGAAACTATAACATCGAAATTAAAAAAATAAAAAGTACGACAAATTGAAATAATTTATTAAGAACTCTCGCAAGTGCAGTGCACAATATGTTTTGTACTGACGGAATCTAAAAGGGGAAAAATTACTTGTTTTTTAATGGTAGGGAACATCTCTTTTATCGCTGATTACATTCAACACATCTGACGAATCTGCCAGAGCTTTGTAGCGATGTGTATTCGGTTTAATGGTGCTTTGAACATGTAATGATGTACAAATCTGACATCATGGATCTTTCAATTAAAGAGTGGTTTATACACAACTATACTCTTACACAAATATTTGTCAAACGAATGTACGTGAAACGACCAAGAAGAGACTGTACGTTCTGTAAATCTTACACTCATCCATCATTCACAAGGAAATTAATTCCTTTTTTTCTTGTGAAAACTTATCCTCTTACGAAGACAAACAACGAAAAGTGCGAGGTCACGTGTTATGACATGTCAAACATGACATGGAGTATTATTATGAAAAGACCATGCGTTTTTTATTAATAAAAAGCCGTAGATAATGTTAAGTAAACGGTTACCGAGCTCGTAGACGTACAGTACCTCGGAGAAATGGAATGTGGTCTGTTCTGCCTGTTTATATCGGTCTTTAATGCGTTATAAAAGAACATGCGATATACACAATTCCTTATTACTCATTATCATCATTAATGGTAGCCTCCCATCACTCCTTATTTTAATTTGTTAGTAAAGTACTTTAACTACAATTTTCAAACGTACGTGAATATACAGTGTGACTCGTAACATGAACAGTTAATAATCAAGTGGTCAAAATAATTCACCAACATCTAGCTAAAAACTTTAACTTGGTTGAAACAGTTACCCCCTATTATAAATTCGATCCACCACCTGTTTTGGAAAATAGAAATACCACTTTGTACTGGGATAAGCAATTCCCCTAATAATTTCAACAACTGGAGTCATTTCCAAAACACTGAAAGGGCATCTTGCAAAATTGCCATTGACCAGAAAGGTATTGTCAGAAATATAGAAATCCGTTATATTACAAACATGTCATATCAAGGAAATTTCATAGTCTCGACTAACACCAGATTTTACTTCCAGTTTGGCGTATAAGCCCGCTCCAACTATTTGTTCGAACAGAGAAAAAACAAGTGCACAACAAAATAATAATGATAATAATAATAATAATAATAATAATAAAGCAAAAAGCCGTGATACTGAGCACATGTCATACTGCCAAGAAATTTTTCCAGTCAGAGATATAAAATGCAATAAATTATTGACTAGTGTATATGCAATAAATTAATGTAATAAATTAGTAAATAATGTACCTTTCACAACTCTCGTTCAAGATAAAATAAAAATTTAGATTTGTAAGAATAATACCCTAAAATGAATATTTATATGAATATTTTTGAAAAAAGGGACATTAAATTACTAAAGATCCAAAATATCAGAAACCATTAAATTATTATTTTTTCTATGCCAAATAATAGGTTTTTCTATTTTCAAATAATGAAGAAATTCTTTGTTGTTTTAATCCCAAGGCCGCCATATGATCATCACCGAACTTCCAAAGATTGTATGCAACTTCTTGGACTGAATGTACGAGTGCATCATTCTCGAAAAAGGAGAAAATGGACGATAGAAGTTGACCTTAATATCGTAACGGTTTTCTGAGTTAATATGAAGCACTAAGCGACAGTTGTGTATTCATCTGAGATTAAGCGACCCTGGGAAAGTTACTGCGATGTCAACCAGCACTCTTGAGTACTTAAATACCTCCTGTCAAAGTTTCCGTAGAGTAAAAGCTCTCTTGTAGAAGTGGCTTTCGTTCGATGCACTTGGGGAGAAACCGGCCACAAGACAGAAAGGTGTTCACGGCGACTGGGTAACTGCCGTGAACAATCATCATAATACGTTGTATAAAGGTAATAAAGCTTACGAAAATAAGTGGAAATTTCTTCATGTTAAGTAACAAGGCATTTCAGGAAACAGGAAAGAATTTATAATGACTATAATTTGGAATATATTTAGTCACGTTTTCTTCCTAGAAACAAAGAGCACTGCGAGTGATATTTCGTCTTTGATAAAACAAAAGTAAATTTTGGCGAATCCAAATTCTCCGTTGACGTCCGAATTCAATACACTGGAATGTAATACAGCAAAAATTATAACTCACAACGATCAAAAACGTTATGATTTCAAGTCAAACTTTTCATCTTATGTAACGGAGAGTATCGAAAAACAAGATACTACATAGAATAAAATTCTCTTCGTTCATATTTTCGTTCTTGAAACGTAAGAGTAGTAAAAATAGATATAGTAAAACACACCGAATAAGATTAATAAACGAAGAAAAAAAAATCCGAAAATCTTGAAATTATATTTCGGTAGTAAAAATCTAGTAGCTCATAGTGCGTCTTTATTTTATTGAAATATAATATACTGTGGAAATATCTTGATCAGGTGGGAACACGGTAAATTACCATACCACAAGAAAATAATTTGAATTCCTATGAAATCACCATTAACACAATAATAATAATAATAAAATAAATCCTAATTTGATCAAAGTGTAAAAAATTGTGATTCTGTAAAATATGAAGAAAAAAAAATTCAATGAGGAATCGTTTTACTCCCTCGAGGGTATTTTTCACCCATGGTTACCGGTTTAATTGCTAACTGGTCTACAACTGTCACCGGTTCAGCACGCGTTACCCCTCGTCCCGGAATTGAGTTTCGCATATTTCAACTTGAAAGAAAGCAAAAATGGTTTTAACTAAATTGAATTTATTTGAAAAGTAAACATTTTGTATTGATTTAGCAAATTAAATGCGTTTATTGTTTATCAAAATCTTAGTCGATGAATACATCAACTGATAGTTATTAACTTTCAAGCTTATCGTATCGGCATCCGTGCTCATTTAGTAGCTTTAAAATAACAAATAAAAATATCTAAACTACAATTAAAAGCTGCATGACATCTAGACATCTACGACGACATGAAAATGAGCGTCATAGCATGAAGCAACGCCTCGGCTAGAAATCGGGTAATGTCGATCAAATCATTCAAAACCCTTATGTTTTAACTTAAATTTCTTTGGATATTAGTTTTATGAATAATAGTAGCTAGTAATGACAATCTAAATTGTAACAAAAATTTATTTATGAAGTAAGTAATGTAATCTGGAACTCGTCTGTCATTCATGAGCAGTATGCCCCGTTATTAGCCTGTATGTCCGGAAAGTAGATTGCAACGGCGGACAGCTCTCCGAGACTTCTACACCACGAAGCATACCTGCAAATAGTTGAATATCTATTTAGAATGCCCAGTGAACTAAATTTTTTGAGCATTTAAAAACAAAAGTTAATTTTTCAGAAGATTCCGAAAGAAGTTTATTCGTAGAAAGAAATTATTTTCTTGTAAGCGAAGAAGTACTTCGTCCAAATATTAAATAGTCTACAAATCTCTCTTCATTTACGAGGATCAATCAATTCAGTAGTGAATGAAAATTTGACCGGACAATTCCCAAAAAGCAACAAAAACTTTTCATAACGCATGGCGAAGTGCGACTAGCGTTACGTAATTTATGGAAGGCTCATAAGATATTCACAATATTTAGATTTCGAATGTCTTATTCTATTTTAACAAGTTCATGCTAGAGTTCTAGAGAAGCACTTGACAGATATGGTTGAACATATCAATCTTCTAACATGTTTTTATTGTATATAAATTAAAATTTTTTAAAAAAAGTTAAATGTAATGCATTAATGTTGTTAAACTAATAACAAGTCCTGGTGATGATGTCAATAAACCTCGAAAAGTAGGCGAACCTGTAATCAACTGAAAGAGAACTTGTTACAACTTTATTAAATGAAGATTTAGAAAAAAAAGTAATTGTGAGTTAATTGATTGTCTATAATTAAGACTTATAGTATGTGAATGAACTTGTTCATGAGTTTTAAAACTAAAATCTAATAAGTACGTATAATTGTATTCATTTATACAGAATTGAGACGTTAAAAAGATTTAATTCTCTGTCGCCAGGACTAACAATGTGCGTGCAAAGCGCAGGTCAGCTACATCACAACACAGTGGGAGCGGTGGGACGGACGCATGACTCGATGTGGGAACCGTTTACGTAATAGCGCACTCATTCAGTCTCCTGCGTCGGGTGCCGCATCACACCGCAGTCGCACTGCTCTAGCTGCGGTGGCACTATCCTCCTCCTCCTACTTCTCCTTCTCCGCCACCCTAAAACAACGCAGCAACGTCACACGCCATCTTACGTAACTTGCGCCAGCGCCGCCAGAGGCGCTGTGAACGCGCGGTGCGAGGCCCGTTAGCAGCAAGCAGTCCCGTTCACGATCCCCACCGCCGCCACCACAGCAGTTCCCCGCTGCGAGAGCAGTGACGTCGTCGATGGCAGAAAACGACTGTGGGAGGAGGTTGGCAGGCACGTAGTCAAGACAAGAGTCCGGGTTTCGGGAAGGTGCAGTATTCAGAAAGGGATCCAATCCAAAGACTACGGAGCTAAACCTCTCGGATATCTCTGCTTTCACATTAACATTTCACTTTGGAAATGGTCCCTCTGTAGTACGTTGGAATGAGAATGACTATGGAATGAGAATGACTATAATCAATGTTCAATAGTTAGAAAGGTTTGCTAAGGGCTCTAATGATCTAGATGTTGGAGAGTCCAAAAGCCTCAAATTTAAAAAAAACGTTTGACTCAAGTGAAACATAATATTCGAAATAAAAAAAGAACGGCTTTTGGTATTTTACTAGTACGAAAAACAGGCAGTCAGAAGCCAATATCATATAAGAGTGGTGTTGATAAGAAATGTTCAAAACGTTAGTGCTGTATTCATGAATCGTAGCGCACTCAACATTTTGTGTGATAAGCAATTGAACAAAGATGCCCTGGAAGGCATTTTAAATGTGCTCAACCTACCTTCGCCAAACACGCAGGACATCGACCTTGAAACCGACATTAATGAACTTAAGAGTATTTTTCAGGTACTAAAAAACCGTGACCATGTGCATAAATCATCGGCAAAACAATATTAATGCAGAGTGGTTTGAGCAGCTTATTTGATACTCGAACACTTTGTTGCTTTTCTGGCTACTTTATTGTGTTTATTTATGACATCTCATTCCTGAAATTTCATCAGATACGTATATTATACAGTTTCGAAAACTAGTCCGAAAATATTATACAAATATAGATGCAGTACTTATAGTAACTCATATTTTCATTTCTTCAATTCCTTAATTATCTTCAGTTATTGTAAATTCGAGATACTGAGGATCAAATACTTTTTCAAAAATGTTTTCACGTTAGTTTTCTTTATTCCATCAAGGTTTGTATAGTAATACTCACGTATTTTCAAAAATTTATTGTTTTGAGAGTATTTGTACACCTTCGTTGTGTGTGTTTGTTTCAAGGACGACTTTTAGTATTGTATAATTTAATGGATTGGCAATGGTTGTTGAATTCCCATCGCCTTGCAGCGTACAAATTGTTTTTGTTTTTAATTGCGACATTTTAAAGTTACTTACGGGATTATTTTCCTGAAATGGAAACTTGTACCATCAGGCGTAATACTGCGAGAGGACCGCCTCCCTCCCTAACCCAACATGTAGATGGTAAATGCATAATTTTTACCGCGAAACGGACGTTCCCGGGCCCTTCCGGGAAGCCACCAATCATAATGCCCAACTGTGGACTTCGGAGCACAGGAATGTCGACTCGTGATAGTTCGATATTGACGGGTAAGTTCTCCTCGAAATCTGATATCTACCCATTCATTTCAGCGCAATGAACGTGCGATTAGTGCACAGGATATGTAATTTTTTGTCTCGATGCATTGGACGATAACGGAATTGAAACGTGGTTACGTTATAAAATCATGATCATTCATATTAAGGAACAACAATAAACTATCTTAAAAAGAATAGATTATAAAAATAAAAAAGAACACATAATCAATGACGTGTAATACTACACCGAGAATGAGAAATAATTTTCCTCCATAATGGTCTCCACGCTACTTATTCTTGTTATTAGTACCTCCAATACTTATTCATGATTGTCACCATCCTGAGACAGTCACAATTGTATCAGATAAGTTGGTATAAACGTTTACGTCATTACTAACCTAGTACATTAATAGTCATGTTATTAGGCACGCGTGAGATAGTTATTGCATTAATATTGCAAAGATAAATTAAGTAATATATCTATTGAACAATAATAAAAACCTGCATTTTTTTTAATTGTACATAGACATGTCAATATCTAAGATGAAAATTTATTCAGACCAATTTCATTATACATAGTCAACTAATTAAACTATAATAACAACCCATATTGATATCTTCAGTTCTTTTTAGTTGCTGTGAAACAATGACTAATAATCTATGAACTCCTAGAGGAAATTATTCAACTTATCTCATGAAAAAAAGAAGGGTTCATGCCAAACATTTCGATCAAAGTACTAAAAAATCCTGATTGTGATAGGACTACTGAGTTATAATATAGACAGCCGTGTCCAATTGATTAGAAATTAGATAACCTATAATTATAAATGATAATAAACAATAATAAGCGTTCATAACAGTACTTTGTGTTTATAATATATTTAGTTAGCAATACGAGTTGGAGAAGATATGGGAACCAACGTATTAACCATTAAATTTTGGAGATAAAACAAGTTCGTTATAATCGGATATATTCTAGCGAATATTGAGCTAACATCGGTTAAACAGTTTAATATTTTAAATCTTATTTAACTGTCGTTTCTTGAAATTTTTATTTAAGAAATGAGTTTGTACATTCGTCATTAAAATTCATTATCGGATTGAATCTTTCACAAATTTGTATTTTATGCAATTAAAATATAAAAGTCACGTATTAAGTATTTTTCAAGTACAGTGGAGCCTCTTTAACTCTAACTTCAAGGGAAAGGTTATAAGTTTCGAATTTACTAGTTTTCGAGTTAAAGAGGACTTCGAGATTAGGAATTTTTAACATTATCAATATCGACTTATAGAGGCATATGTTATTAGTCATTAGAAAATAAAAAATTCGACTAATGAGATTTATTTTACTACGTTTGTGTTGTACATAATTGCATGAATAAAGATTATCTTATGGGAAAGGAAACACTTGAAAATATGCGCATATTAAAAGAACTCTGTAATTTTCTTTTGAGTCAAGGAATTAACACATTCTTCGTGAATTGTATTTTCGATAGCAAACAAGGCACTAAACATATTGTCCTCGATATCACTACAACTTTCAATGGAAGTGCGAAATCATTTCTTGGAATTGATTATTGACGACAACGAAACTATTGCTTAGAGTCTTGCGAAAAAATTTCGATTTACAGAGACCGCAAGGTTTACATACTGTTTTTTCGAGTCATAGAGTCCGCTAGATTTGTAGTTCGAGTAGAGAGCGTGATATGTATGGATAGTACATCATAGGGAAATCATATTCAGTTCGAGTTACGACGTCTAAATAATCCGAGTTGTAGGTTTTTTTGTACTTCAACGGAAGGGAATGGCTAATTTCTTCGTCTTCGAGAGGATTTCGAGTTACAGAGTCTCCACTGTATAATCATTATTAGGCGATCAATCAAATCGTTTCAAGTGTTTTCCTTCAATAAATCGGAAACCATCGTGCAACATAGACATTATCTCCTCATAAACAAGCTTTTCTCCAAACACATAACCCTTGTTAAGCGTAACAAACATTAATTTTGCTCACTAGTCCTTAGCGATTAGCCCGCCTCTCGTTGAAGTCCGTCGTGAAATCCGAGGGAACGTGTAGTTGGTGGACGTCGGAGCGATGGTGCGCCCGGTCGTCCGACCGTTCGTCCGTCTTGTGTATGAAGGCCGAAGCCTCCGCAAGCCGTGACTTTCAGCTCGGTCAGACTACTCCCTCCCCCCTTCCATCTTCAACCATCTCCGCCCCGTAGCCTAACCGGAACGTGCGGAAACCACAGACACGATCCCCCGCCTCCACGACTTTCCAACGCGCATTTCGTCAAGTCAAGCAGTTCTTTCAATCCCCGTCTTTCTCCACTGTCCTTCCTCTCTTCACCTTTCGCCGACCACCAGAATGTTCGCGTTCCGTGTCTCTTTTTTTTCTTTTTTTTTTCGCAGAGCATGTTGACCTGAATATTTGTTGTACCTTCGCTGAAAGCAGGGAACACTTCAGCGTATACTCCACGTCGAAGTTAGTTAGTATCTGCATTGATCTAAAAACCTTTCTCTTCTTACTCCGTGCACTGTGTCGTTCGAGAGCTGTAGAGCGACAACATGGTGACCACCATCACACTCGGCGAAAAATAAGAGAACAGTAACAAACTCATGTAAGACTAGGGATTGGTACCTCATTCTCTTCAACTATGACCAACGTTGTTTAAAGAAATATCATCGTTCTATCCCAGTGATCTAAATCCGAATACAAAAAAAAATCAATGCATTATTATTCCGTATAATAACACTATTTTTACTCAGATTAGTACCACAGTGTACCTTACCACTTCAATCCCATTGCACCTTTGGTTTTTCTCAAATGTTCCATTGTAATACTTGTTAGTATTGATTGATTTACTTCCTAACTTCAGGAAAGTAAATTACTTTCCGTCCACGTGATCATATAGTTTTTAACTGCCGTTTTATGATGATTTATTTCAATGTCTTGTTGCAACGAATTGACTATAGTCTAGTTACAACGAAATGTCGCATTCAATTCTATGCTTCATCACTAGAATAAAAACCACAATTTCTCTGTCTCTATGTGCAGTCGCTTCCTTAATTCCAAAATGAAAATAGTATTATCGAAAGCAACAACCACATCATACAACAATTTCACTTAGTGAGATTCTTAAGTCTCAAATATTAACTAATTGTATTCATTTCTTTACCTTTTCATTGAAATTATCCTCTGTATTGAACAGTAATCTCCCAAATAGGAGTTATCGTTCAGCAACATTTGAAGTAAAAATGAACCCCTATTTCTTTTCCAGTAGTATTTCACAGCAGTATTACTTAAGGCAATAAAATATCTAATACAGAATACTCTGATACTATCAGGTATTTTTAAAAGAAGTTTTAGTAACGAGGATATGTATATAATTAAAATTGTCAGCAGTAGAGCTCTGCGAGTTCAAGGAAACTCAGGACCATTCGTTCATTTAGATGAGCGAGAAATAAATATCTGACTTCAGATACACAAGAATGAATAAATATAATTCATTCTCAAGATATGTAAACGTTTTGAATCCAATAATAATATAAATAAATTTATTGTCAAAAAACAGTACAAACTGCGTATGCCCACATGGAAGACAAACTAATTTACTCTCCGGAAGCAAGCAAGGGACCATCCCATCAATTCCAATCAAGGGCCCTAGGGCAGAGGCGGATTCAAAAATTTCCTAGATAAGATAAAAAGTTAGCTGCGAGTTATAATACATATATAATGTCAATATGTTTGTAATTTAACGCAAATATGTTTGTAAAGTTAGTTTGTCATAATAGTTGTAAAAACACTAAATTCACGATTTATTGTTAGAATAAACACGCCCCTAGACAAACCCTAGAGAACCTGTATAAGAAATCCGCCTCTACCCGAAGGAAAAACGGAGAAAAACCCGGACCAGGATGCGGCTACAGAATTAATGTACACAACCGTGCCAAAGTTGAGTACACATAAAACTAAATTAATATGAGCCATACGGCAAAACACCATGCAAGAAAATAGTTTTTGAAATTGTTATAAGTTATTTAAAAAGTGCTACAGCAATGGCGTGAAAAAGTACAAGACGGATTTAACTTTACTAAAATCAAAAAATTCTTTTACAGTGTAGAAGCACTGGTGCAGGAGGTAGTTTTTAACCGCGGATTTGAAGATATTCAATTTTATAATGTTTTTTATATTCTTGGGCAGGGAATAATATAGAACGATACCCGAATGATGCGGACCTTTTTGGCAAAGAGTGGTTGACACTCTAGGCCGATAAAAATTAATACTGTTGCGAGTATTGTGTTCGTGAACGAGACTGTTTCGTATAAAGCAATGGTGGCACTTCAGTAATTCGGTCTTAACAAACAAGACCGTTTCATAAATATAAATGCAGGGAAGTGTTAAGATATTTAATTCCTTGAATAAAGGTTTACAAGAGTTTCGGGGGTGAGATTTACAAATTATCCGAACTATCCTCTTCTGAATTCTGAAAGTTTGAATACTCTGACCGGAATTACCCCAGAAGGTAATGCCGTAACGTAAATGGGAGTAAACGTTTGCAAAATATACGCAACGGGAAATACGTGGACTAACTGCGTTAACTAAGATTCGGAATGCGTAACACAATTTGCTTAATTGGGAATTAAGATTGTCAATGTGACAATTCCATTTGAGGTTGTCTTGAATATGGAGACCTAAGAATTTTGTATTTGTAACAGTTTTTAATTGTGTTCCGTTTAAAGAAAGAGAAACCTGGGGTAAAGATTTTGTGATACTATTGTGAAATGACATAGACACTGTTTTGTCAGTGTTTACAATGAGACGATTTGCATGGAACCAAGTCGAAAGGTTAGACAAAACTTTTTGAGCATTGGCGTGTTTACATAGTAAATTAGTGTCATCAGCAAAAAGAACCATTTTGCAATCTGATGTGGATGATGACATGTCGTTCACATACAATAAAAAGAGTATAGGGCCGAGAATTGATCCTTGGGGTACTCCGCAAGTAAGTGGCTTTGTTTCTGAAAGACAACGCTCAAGTATTTTATTTTTAGTATAGGATATTTCTACCTGTTGATATCTATCTTTTAAATAAGAAGTTAGCCATTGATGTGGAAGTCCACGAATGCCTAAAGAATGCAATTTGGAAAGGAGAATTTCGTTATCGATGACATCGAATGATTTGGATAAGTTAAGAAAAACACCCTGAGGATTTTCTCCACGCTCTAGAGATGTGGTAACATCGTTTATGAAGGAAAATATGGCGCTTGTAGGGAAAAAGGATTTCCTAAAACCGTGTTGATCGTCAGAGAGAATGTTATTTTTTGATAAAAAATCGCGAAGACGCTTATAGAACAATTTTTCTAGGATTTTTGAGAAAGTGGGTAGTAGAGATATTGGTCGGTAATTTCCAATATTAAGTTTGTTTCCTTTCTTGTGTAAAGGTTTCACTTTAGCTCTCTTAAATATTTTAGGAAACACCCCTTCCGATAAAGAACTATTAAAAATATTTATGAGTGGATTTAATATAGCATAGGACGAAAATTTAACAATAAACTCGGGTATATCATCTACGCCTGTTGAAAATTTGTGTTTTAACGAGCTGATGATTCTCATGACTTCACTGGCGTTAGTTTCAGAAGTGAACATAGAATTGGGTCCGTGGGTGGATATAATTGGAGGACATTGATTTGGGTATATTGAGTTCGTTATTTTATCAACTCCTGAGAAGTGAGAATTGAACAAATTTGCGATGTCCTGAGGATTTTGTCATCGTTTAGTAAAGAAACATTTTTTTCGCGGTTTTCAGAAGTTGACGTGTAATTTTCAACAATATTCCACATGGTTTTCATCCGATTGTTCGATTTTAGTATATGCCTGTTTTTTCCATTACTTTAGCTGCATAGACTACTTTTCGAAGAATAGTCTTATATTTACGAAAAAATTATGGAATTCGAGTGGTTGGTTACAGTGTTTTGAAAGATAATATAAACGGCGTTTGTTTTTTGAAGATATTCTTATCCCTTGGGTGATCCATCTATTGTATTTCTTTGTGTTAATTAACTTGCGTTTTATGGGAAAACTAGAGTTGTAATGTTTTAGGAATATTGAGATAAATACATGGAATTGTCGTCGGTGTTTTGACAATTGTAAACATCTTTCCATGTTTCTTCACGCAAATAATTTATAAATATGTATTGATTTATGTCATTAAACTCTCTTGTAAATTTGTAAAGGATTTTAAGTGGTTTTAGTTTATTATTAATAGTCAATACTTGAGCAAGGTGATCACTGTATCCAGCGTTAAACACTTCAGAGAGATACGAGATTCCATTGTTGACTATAATTTGATCTAGTAATGTTTGAGATGGGACGGAGAGGCGAGTGGGGTCGTTTATCGTAGTAGAAAGGTTGAAGGAGTCGATAAGATTCTTGAATCGATTAACTGGTGGATGTGCAGAGTCGGATGTACTCAGGAAATCGGTCTTGAAATTGCCACATATAACGATAGATTTAGTAGATTTATGTGTGATATGTTTTAAAACAATTCCGAAGTTCCGAAAAAATATGTCAAGATCTGATTGAGGAGGTCTATAAATACACAAAACAACAATACCGGTGTCGGTAAGATTAACTGCAAAAAATTCGAACACACTATCTACGCAGAAGTTCTCGTACTCTGTCAGTGGAGAAGATAAAATATCATTACGAACGTAGATACACGTATCTCCGTGGCGATTTTTGCCTTTAAAATTTTGCTGACAGTAAGAACTTGCTAAAT
Source organism: Laupala kohalensis (assembly GCA_002313205.1). Taxonomy (NCBI): domain Eukaryota; kingdom Metazoa; phylum Arthropoda; class Insecta; order Orthoptera; family Trigonidiidae; genus Laupala; species Laupala kohalensis. The sequence goes on from NNCF01127806.1 coordinate 1,606,810, forward strand.
TATAATTAGAAATAACAGTATCGTTGATGTTGTTAGTTGAAAGCCAATACTCTGTGAGGCATAGCAAATCGAATCGACTTTCGTGTACCAGAATTTCAATGTCTGTCAATTTGTTTGAAAGGGATTGGACATTATGATGAAATATAATTATTTTATTTTCGCAAAGAGTTTGTGACTCACGAGAAATGGAATCGACGTTAGATTGTGGAGAGGAATTTGAAATTGGTACAGCTTCTAGTTNGAACGCGATTGTCATCTTCGAGTGCCACATCGTACTCCTGAGCGCAAGTTGTAACTGTGTATGTGGGCGGCAGGAAGAATAGATGAGGACGTGCGAGATGAGGAAGCAGTAGGTGAAAGAACGGGGAAAGGAGAAGGAATGTGTGTCGAGATGGGAAGAGGAGATGGTGATGAGGTAGGAGCAGGAGGAGGAGGGGGAGTGGGTAATGGGGCAGGAGGAGGTGTAGGAGTGGGTAGTGGGGCAGGTGGATGATGTGAGGTCAGATGTGAAGCTAGAAGAGAACCGAAGTGCTGTTTCCCAGACGGTCTCAGGTGTAAACCACCGTGCTGGGTAAAGTCCTTGGCAGTCAGGTGTGGTTGCAAATCAAAAAATGTGATTTTTGTGTCTGCCAGGTGATGTTTTAGGGAGATGTTTGGCAGGTTAATTTCGTGGTTTATTTGTGGAACGTTGAAGCGTGGAGGCAGGCTAGAGAGCACTATGTTCCTGTGCAAGGAGGCCATTTTTAGTTTTTGTAGATGTTCAGACGCGTTGAAATGTCCACCCAAGTTGATATCGTTCTGCCCACCTATGATGATTACTGTGTCCCGCTCTGTGAGTTTTTTTAGTGTAAGTGTCCAGTTCTCTAATACCTTCAGCCAAACGAGCGTTATGCTTAAAGAAACCGGAGACTGGGAACTGGCTAGGAAGCAATCCTCGCAATACGGAGGACATCTGACGACCGTTTGGTATTTATGAAAATTCAAAGTTTGGTATTTATCAAAATTCTTTCTTTTCTTTTTTTTTTGTCCCTGCTGTTGATTTCAATTGATGGTACCTATATTTCTATTATCTATGGCGTTAATATTGCTGATGCACTTATCAATACAAGGAAAAGTCATAACGATTTGGTTTCACCGTCATCTATTTCTTTAAAATATCTTTATTAAACATTTTATTTAATTCTACACATTATATACGGGCCTAAACTAGCAGAACACCCGTAGCATGAACTTAACGATATTTTACAATTAATGTTTGCCAAATCGTCTCTGTTAACTGGTTATAATGTTTATTAATGTGTTTAAGGTGGTAGTTCTGGTTTATAATATATATTCTTAAGTATCCTAAATATCTTACTTTCAATTAAAGAATTAAGTGACATACTTTTACCCGGCGACTTGAACAAACACTCCGTTTGAACTCTCATCACGTTAGAGCTACTTAACTAATGAAAATATACTTTTACGGTTGAATTACAGTTGGCAAAAGGATGTATGTCAATTTTCAATTTGGTTATGACTTCTGAGACTAAATACCACGAAGAAACTATGTTTTATTACAAGTTCTTGTTTTGAATAGATCAGTGAAACACACACATGCACGAAGTGAAAAAGAAAATCATAGCTTCTATTTGCGTCATACACTACTCGTTCCTATGGACAACCCTGCTCACGTGTCCCTGAATCGGGAACCAATGAAAAGGAGTATCCACTTCCTATTCGAAGGTTGGTTTTCCTATGAGATGGATGACGTCCACTATAGATCCTGGTATCGATATCATACTGTAGAATCATTGAAAGTGCAAAAAGAGTGTGTTTATTTTCTAAGAGTTCACATAATGTTTCTTCACTATAGATTCTGGAAATAGATTATTTTGTCAATGGAAGGATGATAAACGATTGTGTTATGAATTGCCAGATCCGGGTAGGAACCACAAATCCGTTGACAATTCTAAATGTATTTTCAACACGATTTCTTTTCCGTAAGATAAAATGTTTTGCTTTCGGTCTCTATCAAATTTCATAATTCCCAGAAATATGGGTTCCGAAGTTTTCTGTTACAGAGCACTTTTCGTGAGCAAAATTTCATTACTTGTTACTACTTCCAGCAATTGAACTATTGGCGTTTGAAGGTGAATATTAGACGTGTCTAACGGAATACTAGACGGATTAACAATATGATTCCAAAATTTTCGAAAATTCTTCCCTTCTCTCCATGCGTTATGAGAAGCAGAAACCTCCGAACTTGTGAAACACAGACTCACAGTTCTGTGTACATTTTTTAAGCCACCTCTACACTACTTTGTAGGATCACAAGCCACAGCTCTTTTGATTCATACACATTACTACAGCCCATGCCCTATTGTGGGAATTGTTAAAATGTTTATTCCTTAATACGTTACTGAAAAAAAGAAATAATAATCAGTTTAAATTTATAAAATTTTGGTTGCTTTGTTTGTGAAAACATTTTACAGACCTTGTCATTTCGAATAGTACCAGTTCATAATCTCACATCTTGCCAAGAAAATGTGTACGAGGAATTTGATGACATTTTTTCTCAATTAACCTAAAATGGAATACATGAAAAATTAAAAGTGAAAGTGAGAAAAAGTAAGAGTGAAGAGGAGAGCCCAAACATCCTGTATATGGACTGCGTCGTCAGTGACCTTGCTTCAACATCCGTCGCAGATGCTTGCATAATTTACGTAGAGCCAGAGAACGAGCGATCGGCGGTGGTTCGGGATTGAGGTTGGGGCGGGAGGTGGCGGGGGTGGCCTAACAGCGTGATCGCAGGCGAGAAAAAGCAAAGCGGAGCGCGGGTGCGGTGATGGTGGGAGAGAGAGAGAGGGAGTGGTGACAACGGTGGCGGTGAGTGTCGATCTCGTCGCCGCCGTAAAACCGTCGCGCGCCGTTGGAGCACTCAGCGGCCAAGGTTGTTCACCATCGACGCACGTGCGACCGACACAGCCCATGTTGGCTGTTTGTTTCGAACGCGTCCGGCGGGGGAATTCCTTTTCGGTTTTCTCTCGCTCTTAATCACTGGATATAAGAAGTGCTGTACCGTCGCCAATGGAATATTTTATTGCTTTCTATGTCCGTCACGCTGACCTTACTTTGAGCGCATCCTTACTTCCGTTTCTGATGTAGTAGCAGTCTACTTTCTTTTCACCCAATAAGGGTTGAATCTAAATTTCTTAATTTAATTCTGAAATTTCACTTTCTGTTTATATATAATATGAACTATCTTGTAACACAAATTTATCAAAATTTTTATTCATTATAAATCTCTTCAAATGTGAATAATTGAGTAAATAGTATGATTTTTTCTTCAAATAAGAACTAGGACTCGACCAATTTAAAAATCAATCTTAATGTTTATGGAAGGTGGTTTGGAGTTGATGTGAATATATTAGGGGCGTTCAGAGAGCCCTGAAAATACAAAACATAATATTCTACTTAAAAATGGAACAGTTGATGCAGTAATGGAAGTGATTCGCAAAACAAGACCAAGGTCAAAACTATCATGGCCTTGTTCTTGTATACTGCCTTGGTATTGGTCTTGTATATCGAGAGTTGGTCTTCGTCTAGTGGGTTTTCTTACTGGTGTTGGTATCGATCTTGTACGATTCGGTCTAGTTCTTACATTCTGTAGGTTATATATGATTCTTTGAGTTAAATAATGATTATGAAAAATTATAATTATAATCCCTTTTAAATTTGTTTTTCAGAAAATGCAAGACCAAGAGAACAAGACCTATATGTGAATCACTAAGTAATGGTCACTTTGGGAACATTCAGTTACATGAATTTCATTTAATTATTGAAGAGCTCATGTTACCAACATACAGAAATTCATGCATTATTCCAGGATATACGTTTCCAATTTCGAGGCAGAAGGTTCTATCAAACTGAGGACGTACACATAGCACGCTAAGGATATGACAACATTACAGATATAATGATTAGTCGACACTAGTATTACTCGTTGAGACATTTCCACACTATACTAGATATGATGTTGATAAGTCCAAAGTCGGTAGAACAAAACTCTAATACCAAGGGTGGGAATGAGACTTTAGCATAAAGGAATAAAACTACACTATAATATTTACGAGACAAATCATTAACAATTCGTTGACATTTAACAGTTAATAGAGCACGTGCCAAAGACTGTAGTAATGAATTATTTTGTTTAGAAGGCGTGTAAATAGCACGCATGAATGTTAATTTGCAATATTTTGGGTGCGCAGTTGGAGGCAAACAAAATCCAAACCATATGTTTCCCGAATCCAGCGTCGGTAAATTCAATTACTCAATTTATAATTTTAATATCTTCCAAAATATTTCGAACAATTTCCAGCGACAAGCCTATTGAGATATTGAACAATACAATATCCATTGACGTAATAATAAATTAGCCAGAATCGTTTCAGATTTAAAAAATAGAGAAATACACTAGCCGTATATTTAAGAACTCATTACCATTTTTTAAGAAGTCCATGGCCTGCGTGATCTCCGGTGCTTGGTCATTCCTCCGACGCTGCCCGGCGTCGTATCGTGTCGTATCTGCATGACTGCCGACGACAGGTCGGACCGGTTTGCCCCAGACGAAACCGCTCTGTAGCGCTCTAGATAGTCATAGGAATGGCGCAGCGCTATTGTCGCAGAATTTCTTCCTCTTTCAGCAAAGAAGCGACGCTGGAAAGTGAGGATATCGACAAATGGACGAACTGGAAATAAGAATTTGTGTGTAACTTTCTTAAAACATATCAAAACACTATATAATGTTAAAGGATGACTCGATTATAATTTTTAATTTGACTTAACTCGGAGCAATAAGATTAAAATAATCATTTATAAAGTACTCTAATTAGTGGTCTAGTTGGAATGTAATAAAAATGTGCCCCGAAGATCCTGTGATCCAATAGTGTCGTCAAGATCAAGATAAATTGTGAGACAGCAAAAATAACATTGCAAATACTTCAGAAGATCGGACAATTTTGTTCATAAATATTCATATATAGATTTAAGACAACTCTTGTACCAATATTCATTATCATTAAAGGAAGCATGACAAGTAAAGGATCATGCTAAATATATAATTTTTTCTTCTCATCATGTGTTAGAAAGGTATGTAAAGGCAAGATGATTCCAACAATAGTGAATAATCAATAATATTTGGAGAATCACGATTACTGAAAATATATTTCTACAGAATTTATTTTAGTACGGTAAAAGGCAGTGCTAAGAAAAAAGTGCATGAGTATGTTAATCCCACGTATTCTTCAAATGGCTACTGATACCTTCCTCCAAATGCTCCATTGCCATTTGAAAGAAACGACACAGTCGCTCAAAAGTGCATAAAGGTCATTCTGTACGTATGGCATCAGGGTATTAACGTCAAACACATTGAGACCATAAATACGATCCCAAATCGTTCTTATCTGTTAGCAATGAAGTTAATGAGCGTTCGACCATAGTAGGAAATCCTCTCAACTTCACGACTGCTTTCATAATACGAAGCTGATTTAATATTTTCCCCAATTTGGTTCAGTCATAATAATAATTAATTACTCTGCAAGAGAGCAATAACATGTGGCAGATAAAGAAGACATTAGAAAACTACACACAATAAGACGATAATTAACAAATCAATCGCCCAAATAGCTAAAACACACACGCACACACACGTGGTATAAAAATCGTTAAATAATAGTACACAATGTAACAACTATAAAAAAATTACTTTCAAATTAATAAAATGAAGCCCATATGTAAGTATATTCACATACATGAACACATTTTACCTTGCAAACAGAACATTTAACCATTTCACACTCATTTAACCATACATGCATAAATATGCTCACGTATATCATTGCCCTCCCCTCCATACATTTAACGTAAAATAATATAATTTCCACACACGGAAGGTTATAGCATGTATGGGAAATCACTTTCACTGAACATGAAGTAAATTGCTCAACATAAAAGTAACATCCATCAATATGCGAAAATTCCTTTTCAAAATCCTCATTCACGGATTCAATTAGTTTATCTATAATTGATCTATAATTAATTGAAAAAATGAGCAATTAAATATACTTCCCGCGTGTGTATGTTACAACATAATCTTCACATCCGGAAGAAAACGTCTACATTGCACACAGCATTTTAGTGGAATGTTTAAATAATTAAAACATTTTGTAAATTAAATTATTGTTTAATTAATTAAAATATATTGTTTTCGTTGCATTTTCTATATATTAAATTGTAGAGAACGTTAAGCAACTTAATAAGTACAAAAACATTAATGAAATGCAGTACCTACTAGATAACGTGAACTGCTACACTCTATGATCCATATCTGATTCATCTTCGCGAAAATCATACACTAGTCAATCCACTCGAATGGTTGGATGATGCACGAAAAAGAGGCTTTCCATAAACCTATGACCCGAGGGTCACCGAGTGACCCATTTGATAATTTCAAGTAACCCACTTTAGAACCGAAAATAAAGTATAATATATAAAAATAAATTATACAACATAAACATGAAACATTTTGAGAATTAAAAAAATTGAAAATAGATATTAAGAATGTAAATACGACCCTCCCAATTTTCATCTTGTATTTAAAATGTAAAAGTTTTAAAATGGAATGCCATGAACCAGAAGGTAGAAAGCGGATACACAACGGGCACCCCAGGATAAGGCACCCAACTGATAAAACATCATGATTAATCACGTTTTTAACTTTCCTAGCGTTTGGTATTGTTTCCTATACTAAAAATGTTGATTTTCGGTCTTTTATTATTTAAACCAAAATTAACTGACCATACAAGTAGCTTAGACGATAATACACTCATATCGAACCAAAAATATTTTTATAGTGGCTTTTATAGAATATAGTCGCGATAAAAGTCCATAAATATACCGAATAATGTCAAAAAGGCAAAAAAATGGACATTTTTGTCGAAACTACTGAGATGCAGGGCTGATTTTCTGGTCACCAACTCTTTACGTGCTATTCTAAATGCTGCGAAACTTTCAAGTCCATACGTGTGGTGGGCCAACTTGAAAATTGCCAAAACCGACCGAAAAAGTATAGAAAATACCTAAAAATATCTTCTTTTTTTTTTGGCAATTTTCAAGTTGACCCACTCCACGTAGAGAGTGAAATTTTGGCAGCATTTAGAATAGCACGTAAAGAGTTGGTGACCAGAAAATCAGCCCTGCACCTCACTAGTTTCGACAAAAATGTCCATTTTTTGCCTTTTTGACATTATTCGGTATATTTTTGGACTTTTATCGCGACTATATTCTATAAAAACCACTATAAAAAAATTTTGGTTCGATAAGAGTGTATTATCGTCTAAGCTACTTTTATGATCTCTTCATTTTGGTTTAAATTCACGAAATAAATAAAACAATAAAAGACCGAAAATCACAATTTTTTAGTATAGGAAACAATACCAAACGCTAGGAAAGTAAAAAAAGTGATTAATCATGATGTTTCATTAGTAAATATCTGTATACAAATGGACAATGTCATTTGGCTGGGGGGCACATTTGGGTGCCTTATCCTGGGGTATCCTTTTTCCATTAAACCAGCTGCCACCCTTAGTTGCTGTCCACGTTATGTAGTGTCTATCACCACTGAGAACAACGTTATTTTCTTCTACATTCGAACAGAGCTACGTTCGCACTCAGACCTTTGTGGACAGGAAAGCAATGCCGCAAACTGCTGTAGACATCGATTAATATTTTCCAAAGAGAGGAATTTAAAAAGTTGTAAATGTTTGAATGTATTCATAATAATGATTGTGATGATAATTGTACTCATATTGATTATGAGAAGTTAAGAGCATGTTGGGTCAAGGATCGTAAGTAGTGCAATTTATGCCGTACTGTTTTAAAATCGTACTAAGACATTTGTACGATCAAAATGTGGGAAATAAATCATATCATGCGCGTACGTCAAAACGAAAGAAACATTTCGTTGATGAAATTGATTAATTTACAAGTTAATTGATATTCCTCTCTCTTCTATGTTTCATTCTTTTCTTTAGCTCCTTATTCTGTATACAGTTCATAACTCCAATTATTTGTAGCAACTACACAAAAAATGATTTTTTTAAACAATTACTATTATTTGTTTGTTATATATTTCAAAACACATGATCGTCAAGAATGAATTATAACAAATCATGGACAATTTCACAAGCGTGTCTTTTTTATAATTACACCCTTACTCGAAAAAAAAACAATTTATCTAATATATTGACGAATAAAAGCAGTAAAATTTCATTAGAAAAGGAATAATTCACGGTGTTGAAATAAGAAAGAAATGTCTAGAATCCAGGAAGAGTTTTGCAATGCTCTAATCTTCAATTACTATATTCACTTGCAAATCATTACATAAATGCTTAACTGGAAGTATTGGTCGGAATGTGAAGCAACCACTCATTGGAGAGAAGGTACATCATTTCATTAAGTTATTAAAACTCGACGTAAATTGGCACGTGTTTTCTTTTAAAACCATCATTACAGAGATGGACATTTTCCAAGTTTCTTCTTTCAAGTGCTTCCCAGATACGTATTTAAACAATGATTAGTGTAAAATAATTCATACAATTCATTATTTCTTTTTTAAATGTTTCTTGGAAACGTAGAAAAAGTCATGGGATTTACAAGAACTGTAGGTAAGTACAGTGTGTTGAAAATATGACGACTGTAAATGTCCATTTGATCAGATAAAGTTTAATGAAACTCGTTCAAAATTTTAGCAATTACGTGTCTCAATCAGCTATAATTACAGAACAAACATTTTAACTTCAATTCGGAGTATTCCAACTCTCTTGTTACACATCATTTCTTATAAACAACAACTAATGTAATTCATTCCACAACCAAAAGCCTGATTTGATTCGTACCTAAATTACACCTCTTATATTAAAAAATATTCAAATATGTAGAATCCTGAAAAATACGCAGAAAATTGAAATTTATTTTAAGAAATTAGGTAAGAATTTAATACAAAACACGTATCGTACAGATTACGATCTCTCAGTCTTGAAGTAGAAGCTATCAACATCCTTATTAATGAACGAGAGGAGAAGACACCATTAGTTAAATGGAAATGACCATCGTTTCTAATCACTGACGGAAGTCGGCCGAGCAGTAAATACTGCGTGCTTCATAAATCTGATGAAGCTCCCTGTCCAGGCAGTGGACCAGTTGGAGAGAAAGGAAGTTCACCGTTCGGATGCAGCAATCAAAATTCTTCTCTGATGTCTCGTTTATGTATATCCAACGCAACCTCTTAGAACGCGGTACACTGAGTCGTATTATGTTAGGAAACTCCAAAAAGGAGCAGTCTAACAAATTGAAATAGGTCGTGTCTACCTTGTCGATACCGCTTAGTTGTGCCGGATGGACTTGTCCCGCTTTGAAACGTATTTATTTAAATTCGTCTAAACACGGCCTTAGTATTCGGATTTTACCACGAATATTGAACTGATCTCTCAGAGCGATGTTGGTTGAACAAATACGTGCTTTTTCTCGTGGATAATAAGGGATTGATATTTCATCAATAATGCATTGTTCTTATACTATAGCTTTTATGACGTACGCTTTACAACGGCAGTTAAAAATTGGAAGTTAAAATTTGAGAGTCCCCCTACTTAGATGAGTTCAGAATGTATTGTACTTTTTGAGAGATTTGTCGTAAGATTCTTATTTTCCAATACAACTAAACCCGTGCAATTTAATCACACTGGAAATTGAATGGAACTAACTTTTTTTACAAAGAAAACAACTTTGACTTTTGTTTAGCTAAACTATTTCATTTACCTGAATAATTTGGCAGATATCTGCTAGTTTTAGACAAGTTTCACTCCATTTCATATTTAGCGTTTAATAATGTAAACAGGACATCAGAACAGTTATGAATAGTACATGATAATGCGCTATTCCCTAGGAATATTGTTTATAACAGCAAGGTCAGACGCGTCGGAGCTCTTAATGTTTACGACTCAAGTATTCAAGTAGCATCCTTTTCAAATAAATGCGTCAGTGAACGTCTTTTCTTGATATAATTTTAAAATGATGTTATCTCGGAAAGCAAAAGCAAGATGAAATAATAGGAAATTACAGACATCCGTTAATGGTCTAAAGTACGATACGTCATTTGTGTGATTTGCTCCGTCCGGTTACACAGGAAAGGATCTAAAAAATTACGGAACATTTGCGAATTATGTACATGATTTTGATATGAAAATGTGTATATCTTGAGGTCGCTCACCATGATTCCAATGTTCAAGAATTATAGTTTTGACTAATGTCATTACAACTGTCCATAAATAAATTATATTTCTCAATGAAAATAATTTCGTTCCAATACTTGGTTTTCCCGTTCATATTATTAATAGGCTGATTGATAGAATATTACTCTTCAGAAATATATATTTTCAAAAAGAGAAATGGGAACGAGAATGACATACAATTTTAAATTTCCCGTTTCGGCATTGTTAATTTCAAAGCGATTTAGTTGAAACCTCCTATGTTTTTGTACTCTTTACTATAGATGAGTAGACGCCTTGAATGAAGTTCGCCGTAACCAATCGTCATTTATTCTCCTTTTTCACTGTGAACAAACAATTATCCTGGAGAGGTCTCGACCAAGTATTCTTCAAGAAAGAGGAAATGAAACAATGTTTTACACAAGAACAAGCTTATTTTTAAATTTATGTTTAAATATTATTGTGCAGGTGTAGGAAATTTCATCGTAATATTATAAAATTCGTTATATATCAGGTTGTTTCCGAAGTGAAATATTGATAAATTTTATAATTTTTGTGATTACATTCTTTAATTATTTGTTCAAACGTGGCTGTCAGTATTTCTAACAATTACGTACAAGTTAAAATAATTTCAAATAAAAACAATTAACCTTTTATTGTGTTCAACGAAGTATCTCAAAAAATTAAATGAAAAGTTAATCCACTTACATTTTACGTATTCAACGAGGAATCATCGAGACGACTTGGAGTAAGTATTATGAACAAGAAATAAAGGGACTGAAGGGACAACTACTGCACAATGCTCGTTTTCTCATGACTTTATCTCGAAGATTCTCAAGTTATTATCTTTCTACCTAAAGTTTGCTATGTATGAACAAATACTATTTAATATAGATTTCGTTGAAAATTATACACACACACATATATATAT